>JARACY010002664.1:0-40344 GCA_029255725.1 Scrobipalpa atriplicella
TAATAAGGAAAGTAAAGAATTAATTAAATTTGGACAGTTTGTGAAAGTTGCATTGTGCTTACACATCATTCAAAGTACGGAACATGCCGCCGACCTTAAAATATACATATATTTTAATTGAAACTTAAATAAAATATTACCCTAACCTATTGAATAAGAAATAAATTGAAAGGCCTATTCAAGAGGCAAGGGACAGACCTTAACGACAGGCCGTTTAAGAAGCGAGTTACCAATGCGTACAGTAACTACACGAGTAACACCGTCTGCACCTGGGTGCAACTGATGCACGCGAGCCAGGCGCCAATGCAGTGGTGGCAGTGAACTATCCACTAACACAACTACAGAACCCTCACGAAGGGGTGTAGGAGTGTCATCGCGAAACCATTTACTTCTTTGTTGAAGTTGATGGAGGTAATCCACGCTCCACCGTTTCCAAAAGTGTTGAACAGCTTGTTGCAAGACTTGCCAACGAACGAGGCGACTAGGATTGTCGTCAGTAAAATTAAATTCTGGCAAAGAAGTCAATGGTTCCCCGATCAAGAAATGTCCGGGTGTAATAGGTAATGGATCCGCAGGGTCATTACTTTGTGCAAAGAGCGGTCTTGAGTTGAGAACTGCCTCGATTTGACACAGAAGTGTGTTGAATTCATCGTAAGATAAGGTAAGTTGACCTATAACGCGATAAAGATGCGTTTTCATGCTTTTAACAGCTGCTTCAAAGATACCACCGAAATGCGACGCGTAAGGCGGGTTAAAATGCCAAGTTATGCCTAAATTTGTGCATTGATTGGATATGATATTTTGATTATCTTCGTTGCGTAAAAAGTTATAAAGTTCAGTAAGATAATTATTGCATCCAACAAAGTTTCGACCGTTGTCTGAGTAAATGTCAGTACATAGTCCGCGTCGCGATATGAATCGACGTACAGCATTCAAAAAAGAATCAGTTGAAAGATCTGGCACTAATTCTAAATGCGTGGCTTTCGTGGACATGCACACCAAAACGCACACGTAGGCCTTGATGGTTTTCGCGTTACGAAATTTAGTCGATTTCATGTAAAAATGTCCAGCAAAATCTACCGAAACGTGAAGAAACGGACGAAGAGCTTGCACTCTAGCATACGGAAGTGAAGCCATAGATGGCTGTGGAGCAACCGGTCGCGTACGGAAACAGCGAACGCATCTGCGAGTGCGCATACGTACTGCATCACGAGCGCTAAGAATCCAGTATGTCTGTGCAATTAAAAATTGCAATGTTTGCGGACCGACATGTAAGTTTGTTATATGAAAATGATCGATTAACATATTTGTAAAATGATGTCTTTTTGGTAAAAGAATCTGATGCTTTGCATCGTAAGGAACGTTAGCTCGATTTATTCTGCCGCCGACCCTGAGAATTCCGGCGTCATCAAGGAAAGGTTTGAGCCTTCTTAGACGTTTGGTACATATATCATCATTTTTAATGCGTGATATATCCTCAGCAAAATGTTCTTGTTGAATAATATTGATAACCCGTTTTAGAGCAAACTTTGTTTCGTGGACTGTAATATGTGGAGAATCGTATGTCTTAGATTTACGACATTTATGGTAAAATCGGAAAATTAATGAAATAATCCGCAACATTTTTGGCAACGACGAAAATCGTTCGAAAAACTGTTCTGAACTATTGTCAGGTTGAGATTGTCCGGTCAAGAGAACTTGTTTTTTCCGTTCCTCATTCGTAGGTAGAATATCGTTATCGATAGTCGATACCGGCCATTCATTTTGAGGTTTGCGAAGCCAATGTGGGCCATTAAACCACTGTTCTTGATTCAGTTCTGATGGTAAAACACCACGAGACGCAACGTCCGCAGGGTTGTCAGCAGAACACACATGATGCCATTGAGAGGCGGGCACGCGGTTTGTAATCTCGGTAATACGGTTTGAGACGAAGGTACGCCACTCATAAGGAGGTGAGCGCAACCAAGCGAGCGTGACTGAAGAATCACACCATGCAAATACTTTGTCAAGCGTCAAAACTTTGCTGTACGCGTTAATGATTTTTTGTATGAGCTTAGAGAGGAGCAATGCCCCACAGAGCTCTAGTCTTGGTAAGGTAAGACGTTTTAAAGGCGCAACCTTGGTCTTCCCCAGTAAAAGATGAGTTAATATGTCACCATTCGACTCAACGACACGTATGTATACGCAAGCCGAAAATGCCTTTTCCGATGCATCTGAAAACCCGTGCAACTGTACTTCTTCAGTACGAGGAAGTACATGGCGAGGTAATTTTATGTTTTGTAATTTAGATAATTCGGAGACGAATCGGAACCAGAGATCACGAATACCTTCAGGAGGACTTTCATCCCAATCCGTACCAGCAACCCATAAAAGTTGGATCAAATGCTTGACAAACAAAGTTATAGGACTCAGAAAACCCAAGGGGTCGTAAATTTTAGAAATTTCCGCCAGCATAATGCGTTTCGTGCAGCCTTGAACAGGCGTTTCTGTCTGGTAAGTAAAAGTATCCGTTTTTGGATTCCACTTCAAGCCTAAAACTTTGACTGAAGTATCATTGTCAAGTGCTGATAAAATATGAGCATCATCGTTTGAAGAATCATCATTGTTTAATGAGGATAAAAAATCTGAATTATTGCTTGTCCATTTGCGAAGTTCAAAAGTACCTGCTTTGCAGATTGCTGTAAGCTCTCTTTGAAGAGTAAGAGCGTTTTCGATGGAATCGGTCCCAGTAACAATGTCGTCAACGAAGACATCATTGAGAAGCACTTGCGAAGCAAGTGGAAAAGAGGCTGCTTCATCAATAGCCAATTGACGAAGCGTACGAAGCGCTAAGAAAGGTGCTGACGCCACACCGAAACTGACGGTAGTAAAACGAAACTCCTGAACAGGATCAAGAGGGGAGAATCGCCAAAGGATTCGTTGAAAATCACGATGTTCTAGACAAAGATCTATAAAACGATACATCATTTTAATGTCGCTTGTAAAAACGATTTTGTGAAGTCGAAATTTTAAAAGTACTTCTGTAATATCTTGGTGTAATTTCTCACCCGTGAGCAAGTTGTCGTTCAATGAACGACCCGACGTAGTCTTGCAAGAAAAATCGCCAACCATTCTAACTTTAGTAGTAACGGCTTGTTTTCTTACCACGCAGTGATGAGGCGTGTAATAAGAAGGTTTATCACTGTTCGTAATTGGTACAGGTTCCATATGGCCCAAGTCCAAATATTCTTGGATAATTTTGCTGTATTCAACTTGTAAAGCAGGGTTCTGTGAAAGTCTTCTCTCTAGTTTGTATAAACGTGAGAGAGCAATGTCGCGAGATTCACCCAAAGGTGGTGCATTCTTCTTAAATGGAAGGGAAACAATGTACTTTCCGTTATCCGCGCGTTTATGAGTTTTCACGAAAATGGACTCACAAAGAGCTTCATCGTTAGTCAAGGTCCTTTTTTCTTCAGGTATTGACTCGATATCCCAAAATCTTTGTATAGTTTTATTTAATTGGCAAGTAGTTATATTCATACACACTTGCGGTGTGATAAGACTATGATGTATTCCACCGTTGAGCAAATAACCAAATATGCTATTAATTGCCATAGGTGTACCCTCTGGGCCTTTGATATTATCGTTTCCGATAATTTCCGTAATATAATCTGATCCCAAAAGAAGTTCAACGGGGCGCGCAGAACGTAATTCTGGGTCCGCTAAATGAAGATCTTTAAGATGAGAAAGATTCTGAATAGATTCAGGAACATTCGGTAAATAGCTCGATAGTTTAGGCATAATAAGAGCTTCGACAAAAAGTTTAGGTTCCGGTTTGTCGCGAGGCGTAACTTCGCAGAAGGTAGACCCATGTGATTGTTCAACTTTATCGCAAATACCAGCAATAGAGTCTTTGTCTTTGCTATGGAAGCGCGATAGTCCAAGACGCTGAACACAAGATTCAGAAATAAGTGTGACCATAGAACACGGGTCCACAATGGCTCGTATTAAACGCGGTACGTATGGTCCTAACTTCATAGGTCGAACATTTACCAATGCAGTGCTCAAAAGAACCGTACAATCCTTCTTTCGCATAGGTTTAGAAACACCAAGTACTGGTGGAAAAGATGAAATCTTCGCTTCCGAGCGTAACTCGGGAAAATTTTCCGCTTCAGAGTGTATTTCCGGGGAATTATCCGCTACAGAGTGTAACTCCGGGAGAATATCCGCAACAGAGTGTAACTCCGGGGAAGTGTCCGTGGCGGAGTGATACTCCTGAGAAGAACGTGTACACATAACAGTCACGTTGTGTACGGCCACATTTTCATGTAATGAAGAATGATGACGCTGAGAACACGTACGACAGTTATGACGTGATTTGCAATCCTTTGTTTCATGACCCAGGCACAAGCAATTACCACATACTTTATTTTCCGAGACGAATTTTTTACGCTCTAATAAAGTCAATTTTTGAAATATGTCGCATTTATTCAAGTGATGAGAATTATCCTGGCAATAAGCGCATTTAAAATGCTTGAAATATTCAGCCCTAGTAGTAGCGTGAACACTCATGGTACGAGGAAATCGATGAGTCATCAGCTCATTCGTACGATTAGAATACACATCCGAATGCGATCGCGATAATGCATTGCGCGCGATTTGCGCTTGCCGTGAGGATGGCCCGGGCGCCGTGTTAGGTCCAGACATAGCGGCGCCGGCGACTGCAACGGAACGCGCTGTCGCTGACATCACTTCTAATGCCGCTAATTCCTTTTCCAAAAAATTAAGTAATTCCGACAATTCCGGAATTTCATTAGATGATTTTAGAGATAATTCAAACCGTTTTCTAATATTCGGTGTAATTTTTCGCAAAAGAATGTTCAAAAGAATAAAACTCCATTCCGAAACTGGAATATCTAAAGCCGTTAACGCACTTAAATTTTCCATGTAAACATTCATGATGTTTCGTAGACTACGTTCTACGTTTTTATCCGACATAGGCTCCATGTCTAAGATATTATCCAAATGTTTGGTTGCAATAACTCGTTTGTTTTGATAACGGGTTAGTAAAATTTGTATCGCATTCTCATAATTACTGTCGGTAACCGGAAGTGTTTTTAATAAGTTATAAGGTTCGCCTCTTAATGACGACAATAAATAGCGAAATCGTTCAACGTTTGTTAAGGTTGCATTATCATGAACAATAGATTTGAACAAATCATAATACGCATTCCATTCCGTTAATTTACCATCAAAATTTTGTAGAGATAATTTTGGTAAACGTATATGAGAATTGGCAGAAATCGCGTTATGACTGTAGCAATGTGCGTTACAGTGTTGCGACATGTTGAGATCGGACACGCTTTGTTTACGTTGTTCCTTAAGAGACTCCAAGACTACTTGAACCTCAAAATATAATTTGTCAAAATCATTACGAAACTTGAGTTGTTCGTCTTTATTTTCTTTATCGAACTTTTCTTGTTTTGCCAAAAGTTTTTCAATTTTTAATTGAGCTTGAAAGAATGACTTTTTGATCGTAGCTAATTCTTTTGCCCGTACTCGAAATTCGGATTCATTACCCTTACAATTTACCATAAGCTGCAAGCTATTAAGGGCTAGTTCGCGTTCGAAACCTAATTGTTCCAATTCCATTGTTATGTATATTAATTAAATAATACCTATGTGAATGTGAGGTTTGTGTACACTTCCACGTTATGTTAAAAATAAATAAATAAATAAATACAATAAGATAAACAGATTCACTCCTCTATCCCTAAGGGTTTAGGCTGAGTGTTAATGAATAAAGAAATAAAATGTTGCTACGTCGCGAGTGATGAGTTTTGATGGCTACTTCAGATGTATCTGCCTAAAGTCCCTTTTGCTGGCTTCTACAGCATGCCCGGGATGAAGGGCAGCCGGAACACTCTAAGTTTTTTTATCGCTCCCAGTCCAGCATGGAAGAAAAATAATTTGGGTGGATTTTGTACGTAATACAAAACCGCTAAATAGTGAATTTTACACGAAATGCAAAATCGCTTGGGTGAGTTTTAAGAAACTACTAAAATTGGTTCACTGCACGTAATGCAAAACCGCTATAAATGAAATAAGATAAGTAGGTCAACGGTAGAACGGACTTTGAACTCTTTGTCGGTTGGCATCGGCCGCGTGGCTCGTAAGAAATTTTGTGAAATGAAGTCTTTGAAATCAACTTATTTCGTATGAATATCGATATGTATAGTAAGAATAGGTTGTAAAAATACTGTACGCAATGGTATTATTGAAAAATAATAGCTCTAAATGCGAAAAAACTTGAATGTAAGCTTCAACAATGGCGGTTGATGTCCGCGTTTTGAACAAAGAAACTATAGAAATATGTAGTTTTTAGCACTAAATAGACTAACACAAACTGTTTAAACCAAGATTTGGCTCGAAGGTCCAAAAATATGTAAGGAAAATAGGGCTAGTAAGCAAAATCCTTCTTACCTGGCGTATCGATGGGGTAGTTCCAAGTGCCAGGGCCCTAGCTGATGCTGGTTTTTTGTGGTTCTTTTATCTTGACTCGTAGTGTCTTCTATAGTGGCTGATAGATTAGTTGTTTGATATCACTCGCGACGGTGATGTATTAATTTTAGGCTGTTTTGGCATGAAAGTCGGACTAGAGCGAAGCGACGCTGGTCCAACCGATTTCGAATGTGTGGTTCTATCAACTGTCATTTTGGTTTTGACAGAAGGCGCGACGTTCCGATATACGCAAATGGGTTCGAAGAACTCTGCTTAGCCAATAATAAGGAAAGTAAAGAATTAATTAAATTTGGACAGTTTGTGAAAGTTGCATTGTGCTTACACATCATTCAAAGTACGGAACAGCTAATACAAGTACTTGAATGCGATACTATACAAGCATAACACTCAAAGTAAAATCCCTTTTCAGTAAACGCTTTAATCTTGACACTTACACCGAGATAGAGCTTAATTATCAGATTTTTATGTAGGTGTTGTTCGTCTATTTTTACTTACATTTTTATTATGTCGAGGGTCAATAATGTAAAATTATAGTTTCGTTTAAGGAGTATTTAGTATGGGCATTACCCATCACTCGCTATAATCAAAATTACGCTCTGTACCTACTGGATTGACAAAATTACATTAAAGTACAGTGTAATATTTTAATAATATAGTCAATAATTCCAAAGTCAATATAGCATTTCTTGAGTTGCTCCGTGATCATGACGCATGCAACTGCGTTGAAATTGTGGACACTAGCATATCAATATTAAAAACCATCAGCATTTGAAATAAAAAAGACACGATTCTTTATTATGTATTAAAAAATATTAATTGTAAACGTTTTTTCAATTTTTTTTAAATTAATCGCCATATATAACTTAATTATAAAAGCCTTGTGTAGATCTACACGCCTAACAATACCAGAATTACAAAATCATTACAACATAACCTCAATTACTATCTAAAATCAAATTAAATCCATCTCTACATCTGCACCTCCCTATTATAGTAGTTTTTATGAATGAACATAAACTATGAATGACTTTGAATGGCATGTAATGATGTGATGTAAGGGCAGCAACACAGCTGCGTAACGTTCGGCGCCGAAGGTTCTATTCATATTAGCATTTTGCATTGCCTATAACACACCTGCGGAAGGTTCGGTCAAGCCGAACCTTCGGTCGAGCCGAACCTTCCGCGAGTACCTACACATTACCCTTAACACCCTGTGTTAACAGCGCCATATTTATATATTTTTTATTAGGTCATTCAGCGCGCCGAACAAGAATCCGCGTAAAAACAACTGTTCGATGGGCGGATATACGACTGAAGGTTCGGCCGCCGAAGGTTCCACCACCGAACGTTACGCAGGTGTGTTGCTGCCCTTATGCTGTGATGTAAGAGATGAACGGACATTTTTGTATGGTTTTGTGTGTCATGTTCAACCCACGTGGTTTTTGATTGGATGATGTAAACGGACTTTTTTAATTATGTGGATTTAAAAAAAAGTTTTTACAAAAATGAAAATAATAGCATTAACACCACCGTGAGTGTCTAATTACAAAAAAAATATACCTGTTGTTCAGTTTCATTACCCGATCAATCACGATCATTTTCTCTTAATGGGGTAGGCAGAGCGTTAACGACCCAAACAAAGGTCGTTTCGTCACGTCTGACAAGTTTTGAGGGTTGTTTGAGATAGATCTGTACTGTATATTGCTGTAGTGACAGGTTGTCAGCCCATCGCCTAAATGATTTTTTACTTAGATAAAACACAAAAACACCACACCAACACTTTACCATCACACAAAACAAATCTCCCTAAAGCACGACCAAAACCCATCAAACCGTCGCAGTAAAAGTCTGAATCGATAACCGCAACACGGGTATTCCGCAGAACGCCCGATCGCTAATGACGCACGCAGGAACAATTAAAATAGTCCGATTCTCTTGATTCACTGCCACATCGGGGTAATGAGGCGTGAGGGAGGACGTGAGGTTAGGGAGGATAAGACTTTGGGGTTTAGATTTATAGGGCGAAATAACTGGTGTAAGGGATAACTTACCGCAAACTGATAGGGGTTGCAACTGAACAACTTTCACCACAAAGTTCTTTCAGGAAATGAAAAATAATTTTTGCCTCTGACTTACCACTTCGTTTAATCAATTTGTATGGGCAAGCCAAAAATATATTTCGTTTCCTGAAAGAATCCGGTTCAGTTTTATTGTCTGAGCAACCTTTCTTTGCGGGAAGCTGTCACTTGCACCCCGTGTCAAGTATGAATGGCAACATAGGGCAGCCAATTTGTTTTAAATATTTGCTAAAATAATTTCTTTTTTGACAGTTGTTCAGTTTCGTTGACTGAGCAAACTTCTACATTTAGCCGTTATTATAGTGTTCCACTGCTGGGCAAAGGCTTCCCTCCGGTCTCTTCACGACTCTATGTCCTGTGCTTCTTCCGGCTTTCCTCAAGAATCCGGAAGAATCGCAAGATTTGTAATCATTAGTAGAAAAAGACACAACTAATTTAAAGTCGTTTAGAATAATACAAGCTTAATATTATTTTTCCTAATATCTAAAAACCTTTCAAACAGGTAAAGGTATATCCATATTATTCCAACTAATGGAAGGAATAGTACCATAATAGTAGAACGTCTCAGTCGGTTTGTCAGTATGATTGCGCGACAAACTTGCTCCCGCGGATATAAGAGATGGATGGATTAGTACCCTGCCTCCGTGGTCTAGTGGTCTGTGCCATGGGCTCCCAATCTAGAGGGCGTGGGTTCGATTCCCACGGGGAGAGCACAAAGTTGAAAGGAAAATAACTTTGTGAGATTTTCCCCAGTTTGGTTAGGACGATGCAGACCGAACCACCTGATTGTCTGTAAGAAAAAGATTCCATGCTTCAGTGGGATCCTGGTCGACAAATATTGAGAAATTAATGCCTAAGGCTTTACCTACCTGTGGCAAGTTTCATCACGATCCGTCCAGTTGTTGAAGCTTAAATTGAGTAATAAACATCCAAACATTCAGACATCCAAACTTTTGCATTTATAATATTAACTAGCTTTCGCCCTCGGCTTCGCTCGCGTAAGTTTCAGTTTTCTGGACATAAACCAATTTTAAAACCCAGGGCCCTCTTCTCCCACGTTCATTTAAAGGTTGTTTCTATAACTCCAACACTACTACGTGACTACTACCATACCAAACGTCCATGCTGGACCGGGAGTGAAAGAAAAACATAGAATGTGCCAGCTGCATCTCCCCCGGGCATGCTGTAAGAACCAGCGGAGGGATTCGAGGGTTTCAGTGTATTGCAATTTAGGCGATGGGCTGACAACCTGTCACTATAGCAA
Source organism: Scrobipalpa atriplicella (assembly GCA_029255725.1). Taxonomy (NCBI): domain Eukaryota; kingdom Metazoa; phylum Arthropoda; class Insecta; order Lepidoptera; family Gelechiidae; genus Scrobipalpa; species Scrobipalpa atriplicella. Next base: position 9,844 of record JARACY010002664.1, read on the forward strand.
TATACAATAATCATCGGTAATAACCGTCAAAAATTGTCAAACGTGGTGGAACGACCTTTGTTTAGGTAGTTTTTGCTCTGCCTACCCCATTAGGGATAAAGACGTGATTTTATATATATATGTATGTATGTATAACTCCAACAATAGAACTTCGAACTTCCTACCAAAACCCTCCTATTAACCTCATAAAACAATTTTCACACGTTACGCATAATTCATAAACCAAGTTGACAATATAGTATACTACGACCACGATTTCAATGAACGTGGCCAAAAAAGGAACTAATCATCATCTCCGTAGCCTTTTCCCGTATTTCACGGGGTCGGCTACCTAACTAATACATACACAGAGCGACTGCCATCTGACCTCAGCAACCCAGATGGGAAACCAGAACCAATCCTAGATTAGGCTTTTGCTAGGTTAGTGGCCACTACAGCTGTCAGAGTTTTCAAGCTGTCACTGCTTAGTAATGGCCTCTGACAAAGCTTAACGAGTAATATCTACGATATTAACCGGAATGGGAATCACCCATCTATGGCCTGGCCACGGCGATGGTTGCTTAACATTCGCTATCGAAATTAATAAGCACTAATTGCCCACGAGCGCCTGAACACTAGGCGAAAAAAGGACCTAAAATGCCACCATAATCATCTTTGACAGTTTTCCCAACATGCAGCGCCCTCTTCCGACATTCATTTACATCTGTGACGTGCGTAGCCGGAACTCATCAAAGTACACTCGGGGACAAAATTAGTGGACCCAAGTCACTGATGCTGGGAGCTAATCCATAATGTATGGTAAGGTCAGGCGATCATCCGACTGTAGACTTAAGTCATGTTTCACGAAGAGGTAGCGGCTATAGAAGTGACAATTTTGGAGTCACTTTTAGATTAAGCGATAGAATTTTTCTACGATAACGAAAAAAAAAAAAAAAGTTTTTGTGTGTTTGTTACGCATAAACTCAAAAACTCCTTGACCGAATTTAAAAAAATATTTCAGTTTAGTTGTGATGGCTTTAGGATACAAAAAAGAATGGTAATATATTTACACTAGTATATTATTACATTAAAGGCAATAACTCGCACTGTCTTTAAAGTTTACTTAATAGCAAATATTTAAAAAAAAACTTTGTTTTTTATCTTTACAGTCTCCCTAAACAAATCTTCTCAAATTCTCCTAGCCACTCCAAACCATGAAGCTCCGAAAACCCCGAAACATATTCGGCATATCCGCTAGATAATCTCCAAACTATGTTTGAAGTTTTCTCATCATCATTATGTTACATGTCACTTCCAGACATTATATACTAGGAGTAGGCGAAGCGGGTTGAAACACGAAAACTTACTAAGTTTAATTAATTACTTGGATGGTGTAAGGACAGTGAATTTGGGGCAGAATATTATTACACACACCGTTATCTAGTAAACTAAACAACGATTATACTATGGGAAGTAGATACAATAGGCACCCATTTAGAATTAATATTTAACGAAAGAAAACGATTAAAAATACAGGGTGTTAATTTAATTGCGTGCCATAGCTTAGGGGGTGTTTCAGTAACGTTAAATAACCCTATAAAAAAAAATTACTTCAATTCTTATTTGTATTTAGATGCTTAAACACCCCAATTAACACTGTAGAGAACTTTCATAGTTCGATCTTTTCTATCATCAAAAATTCAAGGTGGCCATGTCATTTAAACACAGATGTTTTGCAAAAGTGACTGACTTCCACTTTCATAAGTCGTCAAAGAGAACTTCTCGATTTAACAAGCTGTTATTGAAATACAAATATTATAATGTTGGAAATATTTTGACGTGTGTAATAAGTAGAGTTCATTGACCTTCTGAAAAGTAGCGAGATATGAAACAAATATTCAATTTTGTTTTAGTAAACTCTTAGATAGGTAAGGCCCTTTATAATCAGCTCTCAAGAGTGACAGCAAATTGGAGTTCGTATCAGAAATGTCATTTCATTACAAAACGGTCTGTCAAATCCGTACTTAATACTGCTCTCAATCTTGAGATCGCTTTATAAATACGAGCCTAAATTAAAAATATAATAAACGCTAGATATCTATCGATTACCCGTGGGTATTAATAATCTAATCGCAGCCTAAGCTGAGGCAGACGGCGAGATTGATTTTGTATCAAAAATCATTTCAGTACAAAATCCGCCTGTAAAATCAAACCATGGCTAAAAGTTGCCTGGGAGAAATCGCTACCTTAGCATTAAGGCTGCCTCTTTTTTACTGCTGCTATTCAATTTCATTACCATGTGCAATTTTTTTCAATGCATTTAATTATTTTTTTTATTACATTTGCATCTTTTGTATTGTAGACCGCAAAAGTGTACCCCTAATTTTGTCCGTGAGTGTAAGCGCGTGTGCTGTTGGCCTTGATTCTCGCCGTCCAGTTACTAATTCTAATTCTTAGTAGCGCTGTCACTTTTTGACATTTGACATAAGAACAGGATAGCAAATAAACACATGTTTTTGACGTTCCTAATTCGACCTAAGCTGCTTTAAATAAGAACCGAGCATAGAACATGCTCCTTTATTTACGTCAAATAAGCAATCTAATGTCAAATTCAATGTCAGATTAGGAATGCCAAAGTCATGTGTTTATTTGCTATCCTGTTCTTATGTCAAATATAAGAAAGTGACAGCGCTACTAAGAATTGGAATTAGTAACTGGACGGCGAGAATCGAGGCCATATCCGCATTTACTTACTGGTGTGTTTAATTGTTTTTACGACTTGGTGAACAATTTAGTTTATAGAACACACATTTTCGGCTTAGATTTTACGCACAACAAGGGTATATACTTCACCAAGTTTGTGAGGAATTACTAAAATAATAAAACTATTAATTATGACCTATATGGCCATGTCTAAACAAACCCTTATTTTTTTTGTGACTGAAATATCTCGTTGTATCTCATTGTGAATAAGCTTAGGTACCTATTACACCCTATACAAGTTATCATCAACGTATCCGCTTGCAGATCAATGAATTATCTCCTTGCGACGGAACGCATAAACCACGCCACGTTGTGACGTCAGTGGACCCTTGACAAGTGACGTCATATTGATTTGTGTGCTGATGCGTGCTATGAGTGTTAGATTACTTGGTTTGCATTAGATAATATCTCCAGGATAATAGGATGGTGTTGTGATGTGACTCATATTAATGCTAAAGACTGTCATTATCAGAAGATAATCATTTGTTTGGCGCCGGACTCCGGTGAGAGGGTGGTCGCGAGCCAGGCGGCCCCATGCGGAGCCTACCACCGCTTTGTTGGGATCATTCAGCCGGACTTATTCACAGGCAAGCCTGTGTTGCCGTTGCCCTGGGTGAACCACTAGGAGGTAGATCCCATCCCACCCCAATCGAGTCAATAATAAGTATAGGCAATATAATAACTTCCTGTCTGTTGATATGTGGGTAACATTTAAACCAGATTTTGATATACGAAGATGGATGTCGGCTGTCAAGTTGATAAGTAGTCGGTGCTTGTAGTAAAAAAAAAACGTAATAATATTGGGTTGTCTGTTACCGAATGGTTTATGAATGAAGTATCAGCGTGGGCGCTTTTACACCGCGGCGAATTGGCGAAAATATATTACATTCCCATATAAAATTCTTCTTTCGACCTATGTTCCTTAGGGAAAGTTGTTCATTTTCATGGGTAGATTCACACATTTCTCGATGCATATACCCTTTATGTTACATGTTGTATATTCTGTGGTAGAAGTGAGTAGCCGAATATTTTATAAATATGAATAATACTTGTTCATCGTTTAGTGATAAAATCTGACACCATTGTAAAGTTCATCTTCCGCGAACATTTCCTCACATTCGCCTCGGTGTAACTAGCGTCCATATAACAGGTTTCTTCTCATTCATAATTTCGTTTGCACCGGTTCCCATTCACATGATACAAGTCATGAACTTGGGGTCTTATTGAGGTCACTATGGTTGTAAAGCCAATCTTATAATTAAGTAACTTTGACAAAGAAAATATAATATTAGCTAACGTTTTAGATATGCATCCAGCCGTCTCACCCGCGGCTATTAATATAAAATATCTTGTGTATCAAAAGTTTGCCTTTATCAAAATACTTTATGTGAAAATAATACAACCGGATAAAAATTTTATTGCCATCGGAACTACAATATTTTCCTGCGATTAAAAGTTTGTTTTCAAAGTTCATTTTTAAACCATTAACGCATACCAGTCCAAATATGACCACCCATTTTTGATAATTTATATTTGTTTGGTTACCTTTACTGAGTGAAAATAACTGATTAAAAAATTGTGGTCATATTTGGACTCGTATGCTGTAAAGGGTTAATTTTGCTTAATTTTATAAAAATGTATTTAGTTGTTTAGGCCTGAAACAGCAACAACCATAAAATAAGACAGTTGCTTACAGGAAAACTTTATATAAGTACGACAAACGAAGCTGTGGGGCGGAAAGCTAGTGCTTCATAAAAAAAAAAAACAATCAATGGTAATGTCATTATTTGACATTCAAAATTTCTACTATAATTTGGATTCGAACAAAAACCAAACCAGTGCCCTTTCACGGTAATTAATGCAAAAACACGCAATTTTATAAAGTTCAGGCGATTTCATTCACAAGCTTTAAGCCTATAACTTGTGCTGCGCATGAGCACCGTAATAACAACAAAACGAATGTGCTTCCGTTGGCTAACGTATGTCAAGGTTTTAAAAGAAAGCGTGCGGGGGCGCTGCATGTTCGCAGAACTTTTTTTATGTTAGGTATACAGTGGTCTAAGGATAGATACGGCCCACCTGATGGACCTAAGGTGGAATGTCTCTTGTGCCAGTAATTTCACTGGCTCTTTTGCCCTTCATATTGGCAGAGTTAGTTCCATATTTGGCCACGTTCATTTAAAATCTTGACGTGTAACTTGACGTACTGTAGACATAAAGTATAGATTGTGTTTTCATAGCGAAAACTGGTTCTGAAGATGACTTATTTAATACCGTTGTTGATGCTCTACCTACGTCAAATAGATACCTACATAATACATACTGGACCTGGAACGATACAAAAACATAGAATGTTCCAGTTGCTCCTCTTCCCAGGCATACTGAAGTGAATCAGAAGGAGACAAGATGCCAGTGTATTTATTACCGATGATTAAGGTGAAAAGCTGACAAACTGTGGAAACCGTCTAATTATAAAGTTATTGAACATTACCCCATTACTTACCCCCTAAGGGGTACAGACGTGACTAAACTAGTTAACACACCATCACAACTGGCGACATCTGTTTCGGAGATGATGAACTAACAACCTCATGAACAATCTAGCTGCAGCAATCGATTTTCGTACTCTACCACGCTCTTCTTTTACAAAGTGGTTCGGAATAAGAATCATAGATGGCGCGATGTAAGAAAATGAAAATCATAATGAAAATAACTATAAACAGATGTAGTTTATAGATAGGGGGGTATTAGAGGTTGCTCAATCAATAAAACTGAACCATCTGAACAACTTTCTTAGAAATAAGTATAACGCAACTTTCACGAAGATATTCTTTCAGTAACTAAAGACAATTATTTTCAACCAGTGACAAACAGGAATGACGTCGTTTTGGCGCGAAAATTTAAACTTTTAATTTTAAACCGCGTTTTTTCCGATAAATTGCAATATTTTAATTTTTTACTTTTTTGTGGTCTATTTTGGGAATCTATGAATAGTCAACATTATAGATAAACTCAACTTTTTGGGAAGTCGACATTTTAGGAAGTCGACCGAATGGTCCTAAAGGTTCTTTTCTTATTATTTAAAAGTAATCGACTTACCCATACAAAATTACTAACTTATTTAGTTGTTGAAACAAAATTAGATATTTCGTATTTTTTTTTATCGCTATACGCGGCAGTATTTCGTAGAAATACCACGATGCAAAGTTTCCCAAAACAATTGCATTTTCGTAGGTTTTTCGGGAAAATATTCAACTACGGGACCGACCGGTTGGATAGTCAAAGCGGGACACAACGTAGTGGGGGAACTCGTTACGTCACTCACTCTGTTATACCTTTTTTTTTTGTTTGGCTTTTTAGGGTTCCACTATACAACGTGTAACCGAAAGGGTATATGCATCGAGAAAGGTGTGAATCTACCCATGAAACTGAACAACTTTCCCTAAGGAACATAGGTCGAAATACGAAAAAAAATTTGACTTCCCATACTAAATATAGTGGCATTAGGCCCGCCTTTTGTACATTGTGCAATAAAGTTTTATAAATAAATAAATAAATAAATAAATACGCTATCAGCTGATGCATTTTGTATGAAAGGTCAAATTTTTTTTTTCGTTGTATAGGGTTTTTATTTGTCTTTTTTTTTTTCTAAGGTTTCAAAGGACTTTTGTACAATGAGTACATGCCAGCCCTATTGTTCCCTATAAACTCTAGTTCACACATATTAAGGTTTAGGTTGGGTTTGCCTGTGTAGAGCGATTCTGTTTCACAACGGCTTCACGTGCCCTCCAAAGCAGGGAATATTTTTTTCTCGACAGTCAACCATGTCCTGCATAGTCCTAATTTAACTGGGGAAAATATCACAAAATACCTAATACCTCTGTACAAACCCCCGCGATTCGAGGGTTTGTAATGGATGCGAAACGAAAGCGAACGAATAACGAAAAGAAACACCAGTGAAAAATAGTAGTCGAATCAAAGCCAACTCACCGGTGCCTCTGATGGTCTTCAACTCCTCGGGCCCGAGATCTGCTTCCAGAACTTCAATCCAAACGCTGGTGTGCCTTTAGCGATGGCAGCTACCAGTAACGACGATCAATTTGGCGAAAAGCGCAAAATGCGTGCGCTCCCGGCGACCGATCGGTTTTGACAGCCAGCAAGCCAAGCGGCTAGAATGATACTACCCTCACTGGCAATATATTACAAAAATCTTAATTCTAGTCTACCTACAGAAACTGTCGCTAGTGTTGCTGAGCGAAAATAAAACTAAAAATTATTATCTATTTGATGATGAACGGTGCTTGTACAACCTCTAATACAAATATTCACTTTGTGTTCCCTAACTCACGTTTAGCCCGCAGGAATGGAACCTCCGATCGAGAGCTCATGTAAGGCTCGGACCACCAGACCACGGAGGCAGTTTTCTATTGGTCTGACTCGCTCTTGACAATTTTTTATCGCACAAAGCTCGCATTTAATTGCCACGACCTGTGACACGGGCCAATCGTTTTAAAAATGCGGCTGTTTACTTTTACATGCAAATATTTTGTATTTTGGCACTTCGAATAGTATACGGGGTGTAAGGGACAGCTACCCTTAAACTGATAGGGGTTGCTCAGTCAACGAAACTGAACAACTTACATACATAAATCACGCCTTTATCCCTAATGGGGTAGGCAGAGCGAAAACGACCTAAACAAAGGTCGTTCTTCCACGTCTGACAAATTTTGAGGGTTATTCCAGATAGATCTGTATATTGCTAATAGTGACAGGTTGTCAGCCCATCGCCTAAATTACAATACTGAAACCCTCGGATCCCTTAGCTGATTTTTACAGCATGCCCGGGAGGAGATGCAGCTGGCACATTCTATGTTTTTCTATCGCTTGCTCCCAGTCCAACATATTTTTTTTTTCAATTCCAGGTATTTAAAAATCTACCTAAATAGACGTTTAACGATTTTCACATAACTAGGTGCACGCGTTGTAATAAATAAGTAACTAAGGGGTCGAGCACACGGGCGGCGGCGGCGTTGGTGAATTTTTTACTCTTTAATTTACAACTACCCGCTTTGTTTATTTTCTAGTGCAAGAGCGAGGTGATTTAGAGCGTGACGTAATAGCCTGTTACGTCAGCACGTTAGTTCTTTTCTCTCACGGTGGAAACTTAATACACTTATAGGGTATACCTACTAACTGTATACAGGGTGTTAAAAGTACTGAGTTCCTGGCTGGCACGAAAAGTTCCCAGTAGTTCAAAAAGTTTATTGAACTGTACCATTGAGCTACTGTGAATAAAGGACATGTTCTAGGTACTAATGATAACAAAATCCTAAAAAAAAAACAATATTCGTAAAATAAAATCTTCTCAAAAAAAAGTTGCTCTGCTCATCTGCAATTTTGTATGAACAATGCTAAATTTTATTTCTTACTCGACGATTGAGCGAGCTCTCCCAGAAGATGCCTGTTCACTCTAAGACCCGTATTTATAATCAGCTCTCAAGAGTGACAGCGAGTTTGAGTTCGTATCAGAAATGTCATTCCAGTACAAAATTACCTGTAAAATCCGCACTCAATATTGCTCTCAATCTTGAGATCGCTTTATAAATACGAGCCTTACTTTGAAGTTTGTTATTTTAACAGTAATATAATTAGAATATAATACGGGACATTCAATAGGTATTTTTGTTTAGTTCAGTATTGGAGACAAATATCGCCATGAATCCCAAAATCCCACCCAATAATACCACAACACCATCCCCCCTTGATTGTGTTCGCAAATGGTGCGACTCACAGCCAATCTCCTTTGGTAATACTTGGGCTGTGGTAGCGTCAGCAAAAGTAAATAAAAAATAATATTTATTAATTTATTTATTTAACCATTTATTGTACACAGAAAGATACAAAGGACAAAATACATAGGAAACACAGACACAACAGGCACTGCTTATCTCTAAAAAGAAATTTCTTACAGCAGACCTACAGAAGTGAAATGGCAATAAACGATACGTGGATAAGACGTGCACAATATACCTACTTACTTAACAAAACATAACAAAACATAAAATGGAACAAGTACAATCAGAATCTAAAGATAAAAACCAAAACTATTACTAAGACTACAAAAGATTTAAAATACCTAATAAAGTTTTTTTTGTAGAGAAAAAAAAAGTGTTCGTTTCAACAGCACAAAGTCGTAAGGTTTAATTAACATAAAATAGCACAAATACTAAATTAATATCTGAAATATAAATCTACTTACAAGTATTTGACTGCATTAGCTATCAGCCAGGAAATTTCACCCACGGTCGAAGTAGTTTTTCTGAAGAAATGCGATATTTTCCTGAAGATAATAGTATCCTATGTCCATCTCCAGAAGACCATCTATAGTCTTGTCAAATTTCATTGACATCTTTTCAGCCGTTTAAACATGATAGAGCGACAAACAAACAGACAGACAGGCAGAGTTATTTTCGCATTTATAATACAAGGTGTAAGGATGTTTTTTTTTTAAGTGAAAACTTTTTTAGCGGCGTTGTGCACTTTTTGGGATGGGTAAAAAATTTCAAACTCGCGACAGACCAGAGTTCCTGACCTCTGGTCACACACAAATTGTATGCAAACAGAGGCCAAGCAAGATGCCAAGTAAAATGGCCGATCCGCGAGGGTTGCGTTTTAGAGACCTACTTCTTAGTGAGATATATTGTTGACTGAGCATCTTCCATCAGTTTTCGGGAAGCTGTCCCTTACACCCTTTTGTCAAACAAGTAAGTATTTTTACTCACGTCTGTTTTGCTACCGCTACCGTTTCGAATTATCTCGGCTTAAGATATTTAGCCCATTAAAGCTTCGGAAAGTGGAGGAATTTCACTAATACATCGAACCGGAGCGTTCCTACCGAATTCCAGGCAGGGTGGGGCTCCAGTGCTGGCGTTTTATTTCTTATTATCTAGGTACCAACTTTACGCGGTTAGATGCGTATAAATCTGGCTTCCCAAGTAGCATTCGGGGTTCTATATAAGATGTTTAGTCGTTCACATGTACTCCACAAGCTGTGTAAGTCAGCTGTATAAGAGCTGTATAGCTTGCTATAATGCTCTTATAAAACCAGTTTGGGCACAAATTATACAGCCTTAAGTTCACTATGGCTGTACATTAGCAGTATAGTAGCATTATAATGGCAGTTTAAGTAGTAACATTGGACTTAAGGCTGACTTACGGCACTATATGGGACGCAGTGTGAACTATACAACGTACATGAGTGTTATAAAGAGTAACAAGTGGCTAAATACACAGCCTTCACAGTTATAAAATCCGACAAAAGTACTCCAGTGCTACTTCAAATTCACGTGTGTCCTAAGTTATTTCTTTATTTTATTCATTATTCCTCATTAGTTTGGTTTTGTGTCTGCCATCAGAAACATAACTCCGGCGGATATCAATTGGATAAAAATTTATGATAACACGCGTTAACTTACATGTTTTAAATACTTTAATCATGATAATGCCATGGGAATGCAACTTTATCGTGAAATATATACATGTTTACAGCTAAAATATTCACGCGCCTCTGTAAAAACCCGATATTCATTTAAAAATATTTAAAACTGGCTGAGAGAAAATCTACAATTTTCAGTTTTTGATATTATATTGGCATTATAATTATACTACGGTAATTCATTATAACATAAAACGAAAACTCAATCGCTCTATCTGCGTATTTTGTGATAAATCTGCATGATAATTTTGGAGATTTATTTGGTAAATATTTTAGGTTAGTAGAACAAAATGGTGGAAATGAAATACGGCTATGGGAACTGCTATAACTCCAATTTAATGCGGTGAGCGTTATATAGGTTCACATGTGTTCTGTTAGAATGCTGTTATCTATATGAAGGCCCACATTTACACCACTACAGAGCCAATGTCTATAAATTTATTCTAATGTGAACTTACATACAGCTTTAAGATGTAATTCAGGTCAATTGTGTATCATCGTTCACCTTTCAAAATATCTGAAATTTTAGAGATCCGCAATAATAATTATTGCCGTTAAATCACCTAGCCGGGGTACTAAGTCAAGTACTACCTAAAATACAAATTTTGTAACAAACTAAATAAATAATAATAAACACACAACTGTGGGATCAGTGTAATAGAATATCACATTCACATTCATGTTCAGCTTACAGCAAATAAGAGTAGTACTTGTGGACAAATAAACTGCTATTGATGTTAATGGACAACACATATAGTCATTTTAACAGCCTATAGTACACATGCGAACCATTTAAACACTTCTGTACAGACTGTAAAAAAAGGTTATTTTAATGATCACAAACAAGTCCTACTACAGCTACTAGCTGTATAACAGTCTAAAACAAATAAACATAACAGCCTTTGGCTTTATAAATGACCACGTGTGTTCTATTAAAATGCTAGCTCTATAACATCGTACAAGTAGACCGTTAAACAGCTGTTGCCGTATCTCTACCTTCCTATAATGCTCTTAGTCAGACGGCTGACTAAAGGATAGTTGTTAGAGTATTATAACACCAACAATCGTATAAAAGTATAACTCTATACTCCTATAAGTCCCTTAGACAGGTATAGGTGTTATTAATCGCAATAATGCAGCTTATACATCACGAGTGAACTGTAATAATGCTTTAAGTACACCTGTGAACTAAATGTGTACTCTTAAATGGAGTAAAATGCTACTTGGGTTGGCAACTGGATTTCAGGATATATAAATATCACCCGAAATTTTGCGTCGTTGCGTTGAAATTGACCCATGGGCTCCCGATTCGGAGGGAACGGAACGCAATGTTGATATTTTGCCTATTTAGGTATCTGAAAGACTTTTCTCGGTGAGGACAATGCGAACTGAATCGTCTGAATGACTCTAAGAAAACGGATTCCATTCTTTGGAGGGCACGTTAATCCGTCGGCCATTGTCTTTGGTATTGGTCGTTACACTAAACCACGTCAGAGTCGTAATTATTGTCAGGTTTTACTAAGTGGGTTATTCTGTTTCCTTTTTTTATGTAGCCTGTATCCTGTCCTGTCGTATCGTTCCTAATCATCATCATCTTCCGAGCCTTTTTCCCGTATTTCACGGGGTCGGCTACCTAATCTAGGGGATTGAACGAGGGCACTGGTTTAATAAAAATTCCTGATATTATTTAGTAAAAATAAATAATGGGTAATTTAAGTATGTTTTAGTCTCCGCTAACACTGCTAATGCAACACTATCTCTCACTAAAGATTAAAGTGTGATATACTTAAATTAGTCGGATTTAGCGCACGTCTTGAAGGGGGAAGGGGAGGAGATCGGAAATTCGGAAAGGAAGTGAATATAGCTATCGGGAATTATCTGTTCATGAACACCTAAACTTACGTCAATTTAAAAAAAAATACGAGTTCATACTTGTTAGTCCTCCCTGTCAGTCCATTTCTGAAGCTAGTCAAACCTCAGTTCCTCCAACGACTTAGCGCAAGAACACAATACTTAGCCACATTTTAGCAAACCTCGAAACGTATTCTAAAAATTGCTGACTGGTCAAACCCGAATTCTTCAAACTGAATTTTAGCGTGTCAAATTCAAAAGTCTCTCCTACTGAAATTAGCATCTACCTATTTCAGGTCGAGTTAGCTCTTTAACGGACTAATTTATACTGGCTATACAGTATAACCAGGTAAATATAACCAGTATATATTGGTCCGTTAAATGGTTAACTGGACCTGCTACCCACTGAACCTAAATGCGGAACCTTAAACCAGTTTTTCATTAATCATTTTTAATTATTATATTCACGCCTGTGTCCGTTATGGGGTAGACAGACCGTCAAAAACTGACTAAAATGGAGCTTTTGCGTAAACCTGCTTCCTGCAAAATAATGGTGGGCTTAGTCAATGAACTATAAAAACAGAAATCTTTCAGGATATGAAAATAATTTTTGGCTTCATGCAGTCATTTTGTATAGGGAAATATTTATTTGCTGCACATTTAAAAAAAAAACCTCATAATAGTTTCAAAAATCTGTCCCTTACAATTTAGCCACAAATAAACACTACCATGCTCTATGAGCTGCCTACTGGACCGTCTATATAACCAAGCGACGTTATATAAACACGGCTATGACGAGCGATCTGCTAAATAATTCATGTTGTATAATTATGCTGTATAATCATCGTGTAACTAGCATTGATAATTGGGACACCATGTGTTATCGTATATTGAAATTGGTGGTATTATTTTCGGGATGATTTTCAGTTAAATTACTACGTGTTTTCGAGATAAACAGTGATACTAGGTTTAAGTAGCCGTGTGGTGCCGGGTTAGAATAGCATCACCCCATAACTTCCTGCGGGTGTCGTAAAAGGCGACTAAAGGATAAATCCAGGGAATGGGCAGCAGCGTTCCCTGTGAATGGATAACTTCTACTGCGCTCACCAACCCGCCTGCCAAGCGTGGTGAGTATGGCATATACCCTCAAATTTCTTTAAACGCGTTGAGAGTTAAATTTCAAGGTTGCGTCAGGGGCAAACGGGGTTGATTTATTAGGTATTGTCCCGTTTGTCCCGTTACGATGTCAGAAATGTCAAAGAAGTTCACTTTCGACACGGGTGCTCGGCACACATGTTTTTTTTTAATGAGGCAACCATATTTTTTTTTTAAGAATTTCTTTGTGAAAATAGTCCAATTTCGTTAACTGAGCGATCTCTATCAGTTTGTGGCAAGCTGTCCTTTACACTTCGTATAGACCTCCAGGTATCAACTACGCAATATACAGTCCCAAAACACTCTGTATATTGCCTCGTTCTCGTATCGCATTTAATATTAAATTCAATCGGTACGCTGTCAACTGGCAGTCTTGTGTACAAACAGACAATGTCGGATTACACCCAGTATGGAGTCAATGACCTGATGACACATGCTGGATTGCACCCTGTACGAGGTCAATGACCCGGTTACACGGATACGGGGTGTAAAGGATAGTTTCCTGTGTTTAGTCAACGAAACTAAACAACTACCCACTTTCACATAGAAATTTCCAGGAAATGAAATATTTTTTGGCTTCCCTATACAAATTGACTGTTGGAGGTGGTGATTTTGTATTGGAATGTGTTTTTTTCTTTCAATTCCTTAAAGAATTTCCTGGTGAAAGTTGTTCAGTTTCTTTGACTGAATAACCTCTATCACCCGGTAATACCGAGAGAGTAAAAAAGGGTGTGATTCTGCCCATGATACTGAACAACTTTCCTCAAGGAACACAGGTCGAAATATGAAAAAAAAATGGCTCTCCCATACAAATTGACTCGAGCCGCTGCTGACACCATTTTGTGGGAACCGTGGGAGGGCAATTTTTTTTTCGTGTTTCGACTTATGTTCCTTGGGGAAAGTTGTTCAGTTTCCTGGGTAGAATCACACCCTAAAATATGGTGAGCTATTTTTTTTACACCCTGTATAATTAATTAGCTTTCCGCCCGCGGTTTCACCCGCGGCTAAGAAAATAAAGGAAAAATGTGTAATCTTAGAATCTTCTGATAAAGCTTCTGACTAATAATGAGGAAACAACATACACGAATAAAGAAATTTTCGGGTAATTGAAGGAAGGCGCGATATTTTTATATGAATTCAGAGGTTCTCAAACAGTTTGTCAATGGATCTACAAAATAAATACGTCTGTGAGACATTTCTATGGTAGCGTCGGCAAACACCAAACCTCTAAGCGGGCTTCTGCGTTTTTTTTTCTCAATTTAAATTTGACGGGCTTCTGCGTTTTATGAGTTCAGATCAGATAAATTACAATCGATTGTAATGTATCAGATCAGGGGGTCAAAAGTGCACTGAAGTGGTTCGAGAAAAGGATGGTTCGGCCGTGCCCACTTGTTTGACTTGACAGATCTATTTCTCCATACAAAATTAAACTTTGATCAGATAATTTGTATGAGGAAGCGCAGATGATTTACTTTGTGAAAGTTTCGTTGGCCGATCAACCCCTTTCAGTTTTGAGGCCACCGTCTCGTTTATAATATTTACTAGCTTTCCGCCCCGCGGTTTTACCCGCTGTTCAATTAGTTTTCCCGTGGGAATAAGATATTTACCCGCAGTAAAAAGTAGCCTTTGTCCGTTCCCAGGAACCCATCATAGTCCTACCAAATTTCATCAAAATCCGTTTAGCCGTTTAGGCATGAAAGAGCAACATACAGACAGACAGAGTTACTTTCGCATTTATAATATTTAGTAAGAATGGAATCAAAGTTTGAGAACCTCTTCCAGTAGAACAGAGGCAGAAATAAAAGAATTCATAAAAACATGGCTGTACGAAATGTAATAACAGTATTTGTGAGTGTGAGCGTATATGTGCGAGAATTGGTGCAATTTGTACGCCATCTTTTGTAGAATGAGTTCTCGAGTCAGGGAACAACCTGTGAACTCCAGTGACAGAGTTTTTAGGTCCAATCACTAGACCGTAGAGGTAAAATAAAATTATATAACTGGCAGTTGGTAGGAACATTTTTAACCGTCAAGATATTGGGTTATAAAAAATATTATGATTACCAGATTAGAGTCTACCGATAAATTCAAATCGGTATCATTATTTTTTTTTATGGTACTATGTTTCATAATCATATTGTCATAATTAAAAAATATATTTTAAGGTAGACACAAACTGACTCGTCAGTTTATAAACTATCGGTAGGTTAGGTTAGGTTAGATTATACTTAAAGTTACTGAAACATGCCTCTGTGGTCTTGTAGTTAGAGCTATCATTGGTTTGATTTTGTAAAATAATTCTCAGTTTTATCACGAATTCTTATTTAATGGAAAAATCATGAAACCATTGTAAATGACTTTGAAACTAAACAAATATCACACGAAAGGTAAGTAAAAAACAATCTTATATCACACTTTCTTTTATTTTTTACAAAATATAATAATGATGAATTTATCTACAAGTCAAGTTTTAAGTATGTTTTTTTGTTATATGTTTTGATCTACAGATCAACCAAAATATTTATGATACTTTTTGTACACCCTGCATACAATATCTGCCATATCTCAAAAAATCTCGTAAAATAGACGTAATAAATCAATCCCGTAAAAAATTGCCAAATTCTACATTAAAATGCCCATTAAGGGGTCACTTAAAACTTTTACGAGCGAAAAACACGTCGTAAATTAAAAAAATTAGGTACTATTGAGGTAGTTTATTAAAGTAAGATACCCTTAAGTTCAGCTCTGTAGCTTAAGGGCGTGCTTTGAAATTTATTATTAAATCCTGAGGAAGATTTGTGTTCTGGGGTCTATTTCATAAAACTGACAATGACAATTTGACAGTGACAATTCGATGCGTCGCTGATAATCTTCCTTGTATCATGTCAGCAAGTAAACTACGCAATGTACGCCGAATTGTCATCATTGTAGTTTTATGAAATAGGCCCCTGAAGATATACGACGTAACTTGACATGCAAGATCAAGAAGTTTGCTACTTACACGTTATTATTATTATTGTTATTAGGTATTTAACTGCCTCCGTCGTCTAGTGGTCTGAGCCATAGGCTCACGACCCGGATGTTCCGGGTTCGATTACCGGCAGGGGACAATGACTTTGCGTTATTGTTTCTAGCTTGGTTAGGACATTGCAGGGTGATCACCTGATTGCCCGAAAAGTAAGATGATCATGCTGTCGGATCCTAATTTTTTTCTGGTCTTGTCAGTCAATATGTCTGATCAGAATAAAGGATAGATCGCACTGCAGCGACGCGACACGGCGCGGCAAAGCTGTCAAAAATGTATGAAATGATATGAATGATAAATGCAGTTGCCGCGCCGTGTCGCGCCGCTGCAGTGTAGTTCAAGTGCGGTCTAACCTTAAGATTGAACCTCCAAAGTGAGGTGTGCAGACATGTGTGTTTTTTTGTTCTATGTTTCAATGTTTTGAAAGAAATTCCAAAATAATATTTTCGATCAAAGATAAAACCTCGCGGCTAAAAAAAACGAAAACCACTACACTTAAAACTGGCTGACAAGAAAGAAAGACAATCAGAGGAGCATAAAATTCGAATTTTAAATGAAGACTTGTCGCGGATTAGTTTGACATCGACAACGTAATCCGGTGCAGATTTAAAAAGCGAACTCGAAAGTTCTAAATTTGAATTTCATGAACGCGGTATATATGGGCTGTTACAAAGCATGTAAGTGTGTATTGTGCATTTTATTGGACTGGATAAAATAGAGGTGTTTCGCAGTTTTTCTACCTTTTGTGCATCGGGCTAAATAAAATTGAAGCGTTGTGTAGCTTTAGCTGAATAAAATACTCGTAGTTGGAACACTATATTGGATAGTTTGTTTGTTTCATTCGTTCGTTCGTCATTTTCTGCTCTGAACCTGGTGTAAGGGACAGTTTAGTGTAATCTGATAGGAGTCAATGAAAAAGTTGCTCAGTAAATGTTTAAAAAAATATATCTAAAAGAGGTGGTCATTTTGTATTGGGAAATATTTATTTTCCTGAAAGAATTTCCTGGTAATAGTTATTCAGTAGATACTCAATAAACTGAAATCCTCGTTCCACTACCTCTACTGATTTCTACACTATGCCCGGGAAGAAAAGCAGCTGGAAAATTCTATTTTTCTATCGCTCCCCGTCCACACAGAAGATCTTGAATCTATCTATGATAAAAATTGGTTCCACAAAAACAGAACCGATAACAAAAACGTTCTTATTCCAAGTTGAATATCCCTGGAGCCTTTAAAATCAAAAACTTTGAGTTACACACGTCCGGCACAGTCGCAAAAGCGAGAATCTTTTGAAATGGGAGCTGGCTGGAATTTCTGTTTTACTCGAATCTGCGCTGGACTGCAGGCGTCCCATTTTTGAATCGCCCGTGCGAATGCGGGCACACGCTTTGTCTTTGATTTCGCATGGCGGACCCGAGAACTAAAAATAAAGGCCAAATACAAGGAGAAATCATTTATAACGGATCGCAAACTGATAAGGGTTGGTCACTCAATGAAACTGAACAACTTCTCCAAAAAACTCTTTCAAGAATTTTGACTTCCCCTTACAAAATGACCACCTAGGTCAATTTTTAAGGTCGGAACGGAAACCTAATTGTTTTTTTGGCCTTACTTCGAAACTTATTTGCTTACTTGAGTCATTAGATCTTTAGGTAAATAAAATGTTAAATGTTAAATGTAAAAAATTTATGATAATTTTGTATGTTACTTTGAATCTTTTTGGTATGACATTCTGAATCTTATTTGATATTGTTATGGTTATAACTTATAATACTTATAGAATCTTTATCTTCTTAATTCTCTATCTATATAATATTTTGTTAACATATTCGAACGCCCGTGAATGACTAGGGGTAGGCTTAAAACCAGCTGGAAGCTGTGCTTATGCCCGTTTCATACTCTGTTTTTATTTTTTGTGTAATGCATTGTACTGTAATATTTGATTATGAAATAAATGATTTGTATTTGTATTTGTACTTATTTTTAATCTCTTTGACAACATTTATTTTGATAAAAAGCACATGGGAGTTTATCCCGTTTACTAATTTAAGTAGCTAAAAATAATTATTTTGTTCTTAAGGAGGTAAGTATGGGAAATCGGCTAAACAAGATTCGGAAATTGACTAGTTTAGTACTTTCAAAAAAGTTTTATTGATAAGAACATTATACCATTCTATTCAGTATAAAATGGAGAACAAATAGATCAAATAATAATAACATACAGTCATATAATAAATTACAGAAAAACGCTTGAGAAATCAATGAAAAAGTATGAAATAGTCACGCAGCTCCTGACTAAGTGTAGGTTTTTGAGCGACGTAAAAGCAACAATACTTACATCAAATTAATCGCAAAAGAACAGAGAACACGTAGATGGTCATTGTTTTATAATTCGATTTAAATAGCAATTGCAATTAGTTATTAAATATGCAATATAATTTGGCTCATTTTTGTCATACAAATTAGTATGGCGCGCGCAGGTCAAAATTCAACCTATATTACGACAGGCACGATGTTCCATTCTTTCCAGCGTTGCCGTTAGGGTACATTTTACACATTTGACGTACCTTTTTGGGCTCCCATGTGTAATGTGTAATCTTGCCAGTACATGTGTAATTTCTTTGAACTCACCGCCAAAATATCTCAATCAAAGAAATAAATGAGCGCTGCTGCGTATAGAGAAACGTAGAGAAAGCTAACTCATTTTATCTCCCTTGCTCTAGCAAAACTCCATATTAAAGCATCTCTTTCACTCATCACAGAAGCAGCGATCTCACTACCCAATTTACCGGGCCCTAAAATATTAGTTTACAATACATTGCTGGATGTACGTTAAGCCCGCGTTAAAAAGTAATGGCGTTTTCAATCCAAAAAACATCCAAAAAATTACTACAAAAAAAAAGACTGCTGTTATGAGTGATTTGCGAAAAAAGAATGCTCATGTACACTTTTGTCACAATATGTACACTTTTTGCGGCGGATATGTGTATTTTGGGATCTCGGTTGCGGCAACACTGATTCTTTCAGTCGCCTGCGGGCTGTCAAGGTGAGAGGTTACGGCCGCTCGCATCCAAAATTCCGCCATCTTTTCTTGTATACTTACAAGGTAAAAATCAAGTCTGTCACTGCAGTGGTACCATAGAACAAAAGTAAAATAAGTATACAATAAAAAGAGGTTTTATTTCAAGCACATACCCCATAATGTAGAAATAGTTTACATTACGTAAAATAATAATAATATTAATACTAGGACTTTAAAAAAATATGTAGCAATTTTTTAAATAGGGTGTTATTCTACCCATGAAACTGAACAACTTTCCACAAAGAACATAGGTTGAATTACGAAAAATAAATTGGTCCTCCCATACAAATGGTGTCAGCGGCTCGAGTCAATTTCTATGGGCGGGATATTTTATTTTTCATATTTCGAATTATTAAAAAAAGTTGTTCAGTTTGAGAAAAGTTGTTCAATTTTGAGAAAAGTTTCAATTTCCAGAAAAGTTGTTCAGTTTCCAGAAAAGTTGTTCAGTTTAAAATAAGTTGTTCAGTTTGAAAAAAGTTGTTCAGTTATGAAAAAAGTTGTTCATTTTTGAAAGCTGTTCAGTTTGAAAAAAAAAAAGTTTTGTTTAACATTGCCCTCGATTCTGGCCGCCCCATTCTTAACTAATTTTAAGATAGCGCTGTCACTTTCTTTACTTTGACATAAGAACAGGATAGCAAATAAACACATGTGTTTGACGTTCCTAATTTGACATAAGCTGCTTTAAATAAGAACCGAACATAGAGCATGTTCCTTATTTTACGTTAAATAAGCAATCTAATGTCAAATTTAAGCAATTTAATGTCAGATTAGGAATGTCAATGTCATGTGTTTATTTGCTATCCTGTTCTTAAGTCGAATATAAGAAAGTGACAGCGCTACTAATACTAATGCTGTCTCTTTCGAAGGGCATATGTGCAATATTTATGGCCGTACTGTACGTATGAGTGGAGATAAAGCATTGTATGTGTTCAGCACAATCCCCGAAATCGTTCATTAGCCGAAAAAAAGGATCATTTCGCGGATTGGCAAATTCAAAACGCGCTATTCCCAAAATGTCCTTTTATTTCGGTTGTATATCGGCCATTGAGCGTTTTGAAGCAACCATTCGCGGACTGGCAAACACGAAAAAGCCAATTGCCGAATTCGGGGTTTGGCAGGTATGTAAAACGACCAATCCGCGGAGTGGTACCTACTGATGAAATGCCAGCCCGCGAAGTGAGCAGTTTTTGATTCAACCACACCGCGAAATGGCATAGAAGAAATGCCAGATACCGAACTAAATAAAAAAAACGCTGTCATGGGTCGTCGGGTCAACATGGGTCGTGTCGGCGGGGATGAGTTGTCAGTGCGGGGAAGAGTTATCAGTGCGGTGCGGGGTGAGTTTTCAGGGCGGGGATGAGTTGTCAGAGCGCGATAAGTTGTCGGTGCGGGATAAATTGTCAGCGCATCATAAGTTGTCAGTGCGGGATGAGAGGACAACTCATCCCCGCACTGTCAACTCATTCCCTACTGACAACTCATCCCGCGCTGATAATTTATCCCACACTGTCAACTCATTCCCTACTGACAACTCATCCCCGCACTGACAACTCATCCCCGCACTGTTAACTTATTCCCTACTGACAACTCATCCCGCGCTGACAATTTATCCCACACTGTCAACTCATTCCCAACTGACAACTCATCCCGCGCTGACAATTTATCCCACACTGACAAATCATCCCCGTTCTGATAACTCATCCCGCACTGATAACTTAACCCCGCACTGACAACTCATCCCCGCAGACATGAACCATGTTGACCCGACGACCCATGGCATCGTTTTTTTTTAATGTAGTTCGGGGTCTGGTATTTTGTCAATACCACTCCGCGGATTGGTCGTTTTACATACCTGCCCATCAAAAAATACCCATCCTCCCTCGCTACAACTGTTCCCGCGCCAGGGCCAATCAAAGCTCCCCATACAGAAAATCCTTGCATGACAAACAGTTGCTGGTAGGGAGAGAGGATACAACAATAATAATAATTTAACACATGAAACACCATAATAGTGCTATCAGCTCCCCCCACGAGCAACTGTTTCTACGCCAGAGCCAAATCAAAGTTCTCCATACAAAAGACCCTGAGCTTGTACGGCAGCCATTTTGAAAAATGGTGGAACCAGAAAACGAATCAAAAATATCGAATCAATACGTCAGCGACCTCACACCTGCTTAATTTCAGACTGATCGGAGCAATTTTTTTTTGGGCGCCATTTTGTATCCGCTATCTTGGATTTTCATGACCACTGGAAGTAGCCCTCCATTGTCCTACCTATCTCTTATCTTTGAGGAGATATTTGACTTTTTATTTTGTATGGCGGCTGGATTTTGCCTAACCCTTACTTTGACAAAATACTGGTCATAATCCAGAGAGAAATTTAGTATTTTGTCAAAATCCTGAGAAAATCCGGTGTTTTGATTAAAAAAACTGGATTTTCTTAGGATTTTGACAAAGTACTAAACTATTCTCTGGGTTATGATTACGCGCTGAATACGCGCAGAGGACGCAACTCATACATTTAGCGAATGTAAGGCCTGCGGATCATTTTAACCTTTTCACACTATGCTTGCGTTAGTATCGCGTATTTTGTACGCAAGTCAAACGCGCTGAAAACGTGCAGAGACGCGCGCACACGCGCGTTTTCAGCGCGTTTTGCTATAGGGCAAGGTGTTAAATTGGGCCATGACTTCTTCCCTGCTAATACTTTCTGATCTAGACAAGATCTTTATTTCAGATGACAGGTGTCTAACTTAAAATGGCAATGTCTCAATAACTATCGATCCTAGAGTACTGGTGTATAGGGACAAATGATAAGCCTTGACGAGATTTACATTTCAAATGACAGCTGTCAAAAGTGACACGGTTATCCGAAATGTAGATCTCGTCAAGGCCTATCATTTGTCCCTATACACCAGTACTCTAGGATCGATAGTTTTTGAGATATTGCCATTTTAAGTTTGGCACTTTCAGGTCTGTTTCTGGCACGTTTTAGCTATACTTTTTGACAAAACTAATATTTACGCAGTTTGATGTTTCCTAAATATACTACAGTATTATCTTCATTTAATCTGTTCTTGTTAAAATAATGTAAAAATAAACGTTTATTTGATGTGTTCTATGTATAAAGGGTAGATACCTATAAATGTGATCTCTGATCAGTGTTCACTGATGTTCTACAAAAAAAATTAAAAGAGTATTTGTTTTTCTTGAAGCAAAAGGGAATCTCTTGTCGCATATAAATAAGTAAGAAGAAATATTTTTTATTTTTTTATTTTATAGTACAATACAATACTTACCATTACCACGTTAACGCTACGTACAAAAGTGAACATGTCTATTATGCTGAAGAATGTTCTCGGTCTTAGAGGCGCAAAACGTATTTCAATGGTACCACACTGATAGAAATAACCTTCTGAATATAGAAGATAAATCCGTCCCTTTTGACTCAGTAGGAAATTTTCCATCCAATTTGAATGGATATTTTAGACTTTTTTTTCCTTCCATAATTACCTTCTAATTATTTTCCGTCCAACTTTACCCTCTGTTTCAGTAGACTATACGTATGCAAATTTACCTTCCGATTCCCTATTTCCTTCTGAGTCAAAAAGGAAGGTAAAATTCGGAGGGTAACTTTTCCTTCTTAATTGTCCATCTGAATTTTACCGTCCCATCGATATCCTTCTACCATATCCATCCGAGTCAAAAAGGAAGGTAAAATTCGGAAGGTAACTTTTCCTTCTACGTTATCCATCTGAATTTTACCTTCCAATCGATATCCTTAAAGGAAGGATAGGCACAGATTTTCCTTCTAATCTCAGGTGGGATCAGAAGGAAAATCTGTATAAATTGGAAGGCAAAACTAAAATGGAAGAATATTCCTACCATGTATACCTTCTGTAACGGTAGGAATTACCTTTCCGTTTAGAAGGAAAAGGCACATTTTCCTTCTGATCCCACCTGAGATTAGAAGGAAAATCTGTGCCTTTTCCTTTTAAACGGAAAGGTAATTCCTACCGTTACAGAAGGTATACATGGTAGGAATATTCTTTCATTTTAGATTTTCCTTCTGATCCCACCTGAGATTAGAAGGAAAATCTGTGCTTTTTCCTTCTAAACGGAAAGGTAATTCCTACCGTTACAGAAGGTATACATGGTGGGAATAGTCTTCCATTTTAGTTTTACCTTCCATTTTATACAGATTTTCCTTCTGATCCCACCTAAGATTAGAAGGAAAATCTGTGCCTTTTCCTTCTAAACGGAAAGGTAATTCCTACCGTTACAGAAGGTATACATGGTAGGAATAGTCTTCCATTTTAGTTTTACCTTCCATTTTATACAGTTTTTCCTTCTGATCCCACCTGAGATTAGAAGGAAAATCTATGCAATTTCCTTCTAAATTAGGAAGGTAATTCGAGGGTATTCCTTCCGAGACCAAACGGAAGGTAAATCCGGCAGAAAAATATTTCCTACCGTTTTTACCTTCTGTTGCAGATGGTATTTCCCTTCGAATATCCCAACTATCCCTCGCAATAGAAAGGAAAAATTGGACGGTAATAGTTTTTGCTGCTATAATTACCTTCTATTATAGGTGGTAATTCCAAATATTTGGGAGGATTGTCCATCTGAAACATAAAGTAAAAACGGAACGTACTCCTGCCGTAATTACCTCCTGTTGTGGACGATAATCCTAAATATTTAAGTTTATCCATGTAAACATCTGAATAACAGTTTGAATGGACAAACATTATAAATATTTAGAATAACCATCCTCATACAGAAAGTATAATTACTGCAGGATATTACCCTACGGTTTTTCCTTTCTGTGGACTAGGTGAACCCTCCAAATATTTGATTGAATTGACCACCTAAAAATGAAAGCAATTATGGCAGAAACTGTTACCTTCAGTTTCTTTTTCTGTAACAAGAAAATAATTTGGATATTCGAAAGGAGAAACCTTGCTCGAATCGCCTTCCTGCAAATAAAAAAGAGATAATAGTTAAAATAAAACAAGGTAAAACGTAAAATATTGACACGAGGATGACTTTTAATTTTGATAGCAAAAGATATGCATGCACTCATGATACTGAACAACTTTTCCCAAGTATTATGAGTGTGTATATCTTTTGCTAACAATAACTAATTAAAAATCACCCTATATTAATATTAAAATTTGGGAATTAAGGATTACAATAACAAAATAAAACATATTTCACCATCATAAAAATATTTTTATTGTTTTTGTATGTCTAACAGCAAAACAAAACTTGAACACAATATCTTATTAGGTACAACTTTGTGATGATTGTGATTGTGACGCTATCTTGGGAAAGAGAGGCTAAATGGCGCACCCATTAGTAAAAAAATTACTCGCTGATAAGCAATACGATTGAAATGAAGATAATACTGTAGTATATTTAGGAACCATCAACTGCGTAAAATATAATTCGCTGAAGCTATAGATACCCGTGCCAGAAGTGGCCGTTTTTCGCACTTTTACTTTTTGTAACAAAAACTAAATATTTCACGTTCATAGTTTCTAAATATACTACAGTACCTACACTTCAACACCGGATTTTCAATAAATTATTGTTTACTCAGTGAGTAATATATTTTTTTTACTGATGGGGCGCCACTTAGCATTGTATAACTCCTTAACAAAACTAAAAATAAACAAATGAGCGTTAACTACGTTCACTGAGAATTTCTCAAATTGATTGCAGCAACGTATTTAAAATCACAATGTTAAATAAAGATAAAGGCCAAAAGTGCAATACTGAAAATAGGACAATAACACGTACTTAATTCAAACTAAAACTCATCCGTACATATGAGTATAACACACCCTGTAAGGCAAACCTATCGCATAGGTGTCTAATTACTTGATCCCGACTGTTTTCACTGCTATAATTAAATGCCTAAGAGGCCTTGGGTAAGCACATAGACACGGTATGGATAGTGTACCATCTAGTACAAGCTATTTTTTTAAAATAAGCCAAACGGCATTTGGAGCATTCCACGAAAATGTCCCGCACAACAGGTACTAATTTTAATACTTCCACGTAAGATAGAGATATTTTGATAATGTAGAATTGAAATTATCTAAAAAGCATTTTATTCAACACTTCTTACAGCTGTGTAAGAAGTGTTTTAGTTGGTGCCACAGTTTACTGTTGTGCGGGACATTGGTTGCAGTTTTCGTGGAATTCTCCATTTACAGATTTTTGAAAAACAATTGCCACACCCGGGAATCGAACCTAATACAAATACCTTTATTTTAAGAAGTAAGTAGAGCTGCATTAATAGATTTTTGATATATTGCGTCCCTGTACCATAACCATCATATCCCAGTCCGGACTGCAGGGACACCAAGTGTCAAAAGGTTTGCTTTTTTTTTAGTTGGCTGTTACCATTTCATAATATGTAAGTAGGTGCTTAGGTACCTCTTCTGCTGAAATGAATTGATATTAAGTTATTGATAAGATTCAACAATTATTTTCATTTTAGGCCTCAATTAACACCGATACCTAGTATCTACACTACTTATTAAAATTGTAAGTATTCGCTAATGAGCTTGTTTGTGTGATAAATCTACTAACTTCAGAACTAAGTAGGTAATTAATGACAAGAGGGAATTTATTATTATGGTGATTTATAAACAAAACATTGTAAGTAGGTTCCTGCTTAACATTCCCCCCTCCCCAAATATCTGCACATTTTCAGCTTGCATTCATTAAAAAAGCCACTCGAATTGCAAACAATTTAAGAAAAAACAGGGGCTGACTTTAGAAACATTGAAAAATCTAATGTTGGCCATCTATGAACTCGAATGCCACTTTTCCCCGGAGGAGCGGTCTGAAAATTCCACCCTGTTTATATGAAACAAATAAACTCAAAACCTACTGGAACGATAAACATTTTTTCACCATTATAAATTATAATGCTACACGCTCCATGAGTACCTGCCTAACATATTATGCTTCTTTTTACCCCCGGAAAATGATTCTAGAAAACTAGTAAATTAATAATCTGAATAAAACATCTTACCAATAAAACAGTCTATCACATCTGAAGACGCTCCCAGGCCTTGCAGAATATCCTTGAAGGTTTGTTCCATATTTTGTAGGTACTTAATGCAACTGAAACAATTTGATTGTAGTAATTAAAAAAAAGCATTGAAACTATTGACCCGTGTGGTGCCGGGCTATAATAGCATCACCCCATAACTTCCTCCGGGTGTCGTAAAAGGCGACTTAGGGATAAATCCAGGAAATGGGCAGCAGCGTTCCCTGTGAATGGAAAATTTCTACTGCGCTCACATACCCGCCTGCCAAGCGTGGTGAGTACCTATGGCATGTACCCCCAATTGTAGGGAGGCCTGCCAGGCCCCAGGAATTATGCCGGAACCAGACAGAGCTTGTAGGGAATAATGGCTAATTAGTCGTTCTTAATAAAGTGATAAATACCTTTTTAGGGGGTCAGCTGGATCTCTCCAAATGATCCCTCCTAGTTTTATTTACATTCTCTTTGGATCCCTCGCGGAAAGGAAGTTTCACTTTTTTTCTTTTACTTAAATACTTACCAGTACAGAATTTTAATTATAAACAAACAGCGCGGGCGCACGCCGCGATTCCAGAGAAATAAAAAAAAATGGCGTGGTGGTGGCGGGCGGCGTCAGTGTTGCCAAGTCTTTTCGACGTAAAGTCGCAGAAAAATGAATTCTATGTAGCCTAAAATCGCCCAATTTTTTTTAAAGGTGAAGTAGCCTAAAATCGCCCAAAAAATTAGAAAAATAGCCTAAATGGCTACTTTTTTGCCTCATGAAACCGAAAAGGACAGGATGGCTTAAATAAATGCTTGTTTTTATAAGTACATATACTTTTTAAGGACACTTATGACTAAACTTTCGGACAAAATAAAAATGCTTAAGTTTTCGTGCGACTTAAACAATCAATGAAATAAATGTGTTATACGAAATATGTATGTCTCTGTCATCTTTGTGTCATATAGAAATGATCTAAATTCAGAACAAAAAAGCGGCACTGATGCTCTATCTAATCTGTGGTATACTCGTAGTTGTGCGTTTCGTTTCACTAAGAAAATTTCCAACTTTTCTGTCATAAGTTCTTTAAATCTTGAAATATCCTAGTGTCGCCTAATATTTTTTCGAGATAGCCTAAATGGCGACCAGTCGCCATTCCCAATTTTTGGTCGCCGCGGCACCTTTCAAGATAGCCTAAATGGCGATAAGTCGCCGCACTTGGCACCACTGGGCGGCGTCATGTCATCACTAGGGAAGCAATAATGTACAGCCATGATAATTGACGACCCGATAATGTATCAATCTAATCAATCCGATGTGAAGTCCCTAAAATAAACTCTGGAAGAAGCGGTCAACCGAGATGAAACGGAATATTTTCTCATGCGAAGATATAAAAACGTTACGTATTTTAATTCACTTTAAATTAAATGGAAGCAGCTATGATAATAGTCGCTTTCACTCTAAAATAATAAAACAACTTCAATTAAATATTTTCACTTTGAAAATAATGTCTTTCACTACAAATTATTATTTCCACTTTAAGAAATCATTAAACGCACTTTAACTGTGACACTCAAGGAAATCCTGTAGATTGCACTAGTCCGCAGCGGTTTTTTGACCTTTGTGAGGTTTGGCCATAAATTGCGTTCCGTTTTCAGTCAATTTTGTTGTGGTATCCAAGCTTATCAGCAGGAAAACCAAGATTCACGTCTAAAAAACAGTCATTAGACTAATTTTGATGTACGGGTGCGAGGCTTGGACACTAACCCTCAAAGAGGAGAATAAACTCTTAAGGCCTATTTACACGCTATTAGTGTTTAGTAGAGTAATTTAGTACAACTTGAAAGGCAAGTGCTTTAGTGCTTTAGTGTGCTGCGAGTGAACGTTTACATGCTTCCAGTAGAGTATCATTTCGACGCCACAATGAACGCGCAACGACGTCGCCAAATACGCGCTATTCTACGGAAAATGCTAATTATAGTAATGGAGCAAATAGAAGACGACATTTTATACGAAATATTAATACAAATAATTTATACAAATTTAAAAGTTGTATGTTCCGACCATTTAGCCATTTTTAAAACACACGCGTTTCACGTCACTTGTGCACTCTACTAAAGATTTTACTAAATTTCGTGTTTACACACAACCAGTGAAGCGCCGAGTGACGCGCGAGGGGTGCGCGGGGGTTGCGCGGGCGCGGGAGGGGTATCACTTGAAACAAAAATAGAAAGCGATTCTATTTGATTCAACTTGAAAGACAACTAAAGAGCTACTAAAGCGAGTATAACTGTACTAAAGCTAGTAACGTTTACACGTTTCAACTAAAGCACCCTCCTAAAGCACTCTACTAAACACTAATAGCGTGTAAATCGGCCTTTAGTGGCTGAACGAAAAAATCCGAAATATGCTGGGACCGAGTAAACGAGACGATGGAAGCTGGTGGCTTTGAAACACCAAACTGTCGGGGCGGGAATTTGCATAGAAAACTCGCCACGTCTGAATAGAACAATACCTTTAGTGAAAATTCGCCAGCGTTTTCCAGGCTGAGCTGTAAGCCATCTTGGCATACGTTGGTGAACTTGAAAATAGAGAACTAACAGCGCAGGCACACCTCGGACACTAGCGCTGATTAGTATGAAACGAACGCGTTGCTACGCACAAGGGCGGATTCAGGGGCTCTGGGAGCGATAGAAAAAATAGAATGTTCCAGCTGCCCTTCCTCTTGGACATGCTGTAGAAGTCAGCAAAAGGGATTCGAGGGTTACAGTGTATAGTAATTTATTCGATGGGCTGACAACCTGTCACTAAACGATACACATACTATCTAAAACCGCCCTCAATTTCCGTCAAACGTGGTGAAGGCGCCTTTTACGAGGCGTTTTACGCTCTGCCTACCCCGCAAGGGATAAAGGCGTGACTATTTGTATGTATGTACCAAAATTGTACCCGGGCAATATTTCAAGTACATGTAGTACTTGAAATATTGCCCGTGCTTTCCTTGGCTTCCAATTACGGGCTGTATAATATCGGGGTATAAATATTCCCACTATAAAATTAGTGGATTCCACTTTAACCACCTCAGCTTTGAAAGTAATCGAACGCACTTTAAGAGTGATGGTTTTCACTACAAAAATACTCAGCTTTAAAATTAATGGAACGCACTATAAAAGTAATGTCTTACACTATAAATATACTCAGCTTTAAAAATAGTTGAATTCACTTTAAAAGTAACAATTTTAACTATATTATGTTTGACTTTAAAACGAATATTTTAAATATGCTCACAACTATTTGTGCTGTAGCATGGTGCGGGTGACAACAGGTAAAAATATAAAACCATCACAGGTGTGAAAGAGATAGCTATAAATTTTGTATGCATTTGACATGTGTCACCCGCACCATGCTACAGCGCACATAGTGTAGCTTTAAAATTACGTTCCATTTAATTTTATTCATTTATTCTGTAACAAATTTGACTAAAAACGGAACGCAATTTTAAAAACAAACCACACAAAAGCACAAACGTCAAAAGACCTCTTGCCGCGTGCAATGGGAATTTTTTGGACGATTCTTGTGAGCTCCTGCAGAGGGCGCTGAAACTGGCTAAAATGACATTTCTTTACACGGAAAAGTCTATTGACTATTTATATCTTTTCTAATTTTGTCAAATCAAACACTTTATATCTGCGAAAGCTGTATTTTACTTATCTATAGTTCATTATTCAATAAAGCAGCACTAAGAAAGTCTTCCTAAACTATAAAATTTAAACTAAAACTTATTTGTCACATTGCGTGAAACGAAAGCGTCAAAACAACGATAAATAACCTGTCAAAATTTTAGTAGCACCTAACGCCATCTAGTTTGAAACAGAAAATTTTCTCCGGAATGAGCAAATCAAAAACCCCCATTGTACGAGAGCTGTCGTCCGAAGCTATGTACTGTAGACACACCCTGATACTAGGCGAACGCTACCAAGTACACTCTCGTGCGAGAGCACTATCTGTCTCGTTCTTACACAAACACAAGATATAAGCATGTCCTTCTTTTTCTTGTGTGAATGCGACAAATGCTATCAAGTGGTCTATACTTTCTCTGTCTACGAGT
>JARACY010002665.1:0-40344 GCA_029255725.1 Scrobipalpa atriplicella
TCGACCTATGTTCCTTAGGGAAAGTTGTTCAGGTTTCATGGGTAGATTCACATTTCTCGATGCATATACCCTTTCTGTTACACGTTATATTTGTGGAAAGGCTTAAATATGCCAATTGTATGGTAGATGACATGGTTTAGCAATACCTACGCAAGGGTTTCACACAGTATGTTTTATTTAGCATGGCGCGAAAACCCAAATATTCAACGATTTTTGGCAATATTTGGTCGATTCCACAAAGTTATGAGCATGCATGGGGACTTTGAAATGGCATTGGTTGATATCGGCCTGACCTGAGACTAAATAAAACAAATAGTAGTTTATGAAGCTGCTACATATTGAGGGGCATTAAATACGAGTGTGGTTTGTGAAGCGAGTTTCACAAAAGTAAACGAGTAGGTATGCAAATATAATAGGTATAAATTTTAATGAAAATATAGCATAGCACAGAAGTTACCAAATGTTTAGATTGTGATTGTAACATAGAGATACACGCTGCAGGGATTTGTAGTTGCGAAAATCTAAAGGACGGTTTGAACGGTTTTTTTTTTTTTTTGTTATGGCACTAGAATGGTTTGAAACGGTTCAGGCTGTACTTAAGTATAGGTCGAAACATGAAAAAAAAAATTTGGCCCTCCATGCTTTCGCGGGAACGGCGCATTGCTAGGTACTTACACCTCGTATTTAATAGTACATAACGATATAAGTGCGGTGGGTTGATCATTACAGCCGAGGCGATATTGCTACAAGAAAGCAGAGGCTGTAATTATCAAACCGCACGTATGTCGTACCTACGACGTTTTATAACATATTTGCAAGGAAATAGCTAAAAAATTAAAACAATACAGCGATAAGAAAAAGCGCGCGGAATAATTTTTACTTATTCACAAATTAGGATGCGCGCGCATTAACGCTTTCTTTTTTAAGCCATAGTACAAAGAAACAAAAACCAGCCAGTTTTACTAATAAAGTAAATTCATATTTTTTTATTTTGTTACAGATAAATGGTTGTAATTTATTGTAAAAATTAATTAAATCAAAGAATTAAATGTTTATTTTATTATACTTTATCTCCCAAAGTTAATTTTATTTATAAAATGTTGACCACTTGTCTGCCATAAAAACTCTTTGCTAAGATTTAAATAAGTACCGTTCGATAAACCGTGCGTTTTACCTAATTAAAAAAAAAACTCGTGTGTTTTACAGCACTTGTGTATTTGACATTACGATTACGCACAAGTACGTAATAAGATACAATACAATATTGAAATTGGTGTAATAAGAGACCCTTTACGAGCAAATGTGTTGTAATAGTATATTGCTAACCAAAGGATGTAAGTCATCAAATGCATACGAGGTTTTTGGCGCCCGAGCGCAGCGAGGGCGCTAATGGTACGAGTATGCATTTGATGACTTACACCATGAGGTAAGCACTATGCTTTACATATCGAATGAAAGATAAGTTAAAATTATGGGAAAATATAAGAAAATTAAAACATGAAATTACGACGAAACAGTAGGCAATACCAA
The DNA here is from genome assembly GCA_029255725.1 of Scrobipalpa atriplicella. Classification (NCBI taxonomy): domain Eukaryota; kingdom Metazoa; phylum Arthropoda; class Insecta; order Lepidoptera; family Gelechiidae; genus Scrobipalpa; species Scrobipalpa atriplicella. Next base: position 1,531 of record JARACY010002665.1, read on the forward strand.
CTCACTATGAGCGAATTTAACCATCACAAATATATGCATTCGCGTAAGAAAAATTATCTAATTTGCAAGTAGACATTTTGTTAAGTATACTGACTGTTTAATTTGTTAATGTTTTATAATAAAATGCTAAGTAATAAATCGACAAACTCAAGTTTTGAGGTTATAAATATGTTATAAAAACCACAGAGTAAAAATTTCATAATTTTCATAATCCTATGTTTACATTTTTATGGCCTTATTCCGTGACTCTATGCGTCATATTTAGTACTGGCCAGTTCGATATTTAAATAAATTCGAATAGAATTTGTTTTAAAATCGATTCCGATTCGATTAATCATCCGATTCCGTGTGTTTGAAATAAGGCTATCAACTTTTTTTTTCTTGCAATTTGACAGTTCCTTATTCAAATTACTTTGCAGCATAGGTTTCAAAACCTATGATGCAAAGTACCACTTACATCCCGGGTTTTAGGGTTGTATGAACCACTTACTGAGCATGAGATATGTAAATGTCCTTTACAGGTAATATATAACTATTATATCAGGTAATATATCAACAAATTCGGCAATTGGCCGTTTCGTTTTTGCCAGTCCGCGAAATGATCGTTTTACAACGCTCAATGGCCGAAATAAAAGGACATTTCGTGGATTGTGCGTTTTGCAATTGCCAATCCGCGAATTGTCCCTTTTTTCCGGCCAATGAGCGATTTCGGGGCTTGTGCGTAACATATATATTTGCAAAAGAAAATGGTAACAAATACGTACCTACTCGTTCTACTATACCCGTAGGTACTATAATATCTAACCTACTTACTTACTACCATTCATTACCTACATACATGGGTACAAAACAATAAACATACCTGGTATACCACGTAACCAACTTCAAATTCCAAATTATCCATGTACAGTAACCGTATCGTAAAGAATTTACGGATTTCTCTAACCCTGTGATATCAAATAAGTATAACAGCAAGAGTTTTATAAAGGGGAAGTAACGTTTTTGTATGGAGCCTGGTATTTAATCGTATTATAATCGTATAATCTATATTCGTATCGAAAAACTGAGTTTTTTACAGGGGCGCGGCATACAGACAGACAGACAGACGGACTTGAGGGACAAACTGATAGAGGTTGCTCAATCAATGAAACTGAACAGATTTAATCAGGAAATTATCATCGAAGTGATCATTTTTCATAGGAAAGTCAAAAAATATTTAGGAAAGAATTTCCTGTTGAAATTTGTTCAGTTTCATTGATTGAGCAACCCCTATCAATTCATGCCTGGTATTTTAATGTCCTTTACACCTGATATTTCAATGAATTTGGCAATTGGCTGTTTCGTGTTTACCAGTCCACGAAATAGTTTTTGTAAAACGCTCAATGGCCGAAATGAATGGACATTTCGGGGATTGCGCATTTTGAATTTACCAATCCGCGAAGTGTGCCTTTTTTCCGGCCAATGGGCGATTTCGGGGATTGTGCGTAACACCTAATACTACTATATGTAAGAAAAATGTAACAAGAAGTTTACTTACGCCGCTTGGTACATTGCATTTTGTGCCCTACACAAATACATTCCATACCAGTCTGGCATTTCTTTTCGATAAGTTTGCACATTTGATTCGTACCACCAAGGTTTCTTTACCTCAAAAACTGTATACCGTCTGTACAACTGCTCCATAGCATTGTAATCGAATTTGTAATCTATAAATTAAAGCGGAACGATGAGCTCAGTGCTGCACCCACCCACCCACAACCACAAGTAATTTTATTAGGTAGAATATAGGTAGACCAACCTATTATACCGGGTGTAAGGGACAGCGTCCCGCAAACTGATAGGGGTTGCTCAGTCAACGATACTGAACACATATCACCAGGTTTTTTTTTCAGGAGATGATTACAAATTGTCTGATCGATGTGGTCATTTTGTATGAAAAAGCAATTTTTTTTTTCATTTCCTGAAAAAAAATCCTGGTGGTAGTTGTTCAGTTTCATTGACTGAGCAACCCCTATAAGTTTGCGGGACGCTGTCCCTTACACCCCGTATATACCTGTATGTGTGTGTATGGTGTATCATGCATGTAGGTACCTACCTAACCTAACCTAACTTATCAAACGTTAAATATTCATGATCTTTTTTTTTATTTGAGACTCCAAAATACAAAAAAAACATGAATATTTACTTTTATGAATATTTATTTTACCAACATTTATTTTATTTATGACACTCAAATATAATAAAAAAATCATGAATATTTAACGTTTTATAAGTTATGATATTTTCGCGATTGTCGTCGCCACTTTTCGCAAGATTTTTATATTTGAGACACAATAAACTTTCAATAGGACGACTAAACATTCACCTACTCCGGGGACTATTAGATGAAATAGGTATTGTATTTGAATCATCTAATGTTGATCGAGAGAGTGTAACTGTTACTTAGCCTCGATTTCATCTCATATAGTTATGTACCATAGGTATAGGTACCGATAGTGATAATAGTCACTTACCTACATTTTCGCCTAAGGTAATATTTTTTAAAGAATAATAAGTATTCGGAGTCAAATCCTGCTCAAGCAATACGTCCCATATTCTGTCCCATTCGGTTTCATTGTCCTTTGAAATGCATGGTCTCCCAAAAATAATTACTAAAACCACAGAATATATAATATTAATAATACTACTAGGGACTGAAATAAGGGTTTGATATCGGTTGGTACCATCATGGACGAATAAAACAAAGAGGACTGACAACCTCCCATATAAACAGCGTACAGCGCTACTTAGCAGTGCCATCTATTGACATTAGCAAAATATTTTGTAAACATAATATGTATTGAAATTCAGATGTTTTAAACAGCATTTCTCATTGTGTATTTCTACTTTAAAAATCTTATAAGATAATTTGGTTCAAGTTGTTATTGAATTTATTCAATTTCATGACCTATATTAACGACGGACTCTTCAAGAAATATGCCAGCGCCATCTAGGTTTTGCTCGCATTTTGACCTTTTATCGTGGTACCATAGAAAGAGGAATGTAATACGGGTTTCAATTTTTGAAAACGGATATTATAAATGTGAAAACTTTGGATTTTTGTTACTCAATCATGCTTTACAGCTTCACAGATTGGGATAAAACATGGCACACACGTGAGTAAGATCCTGGAATCAGACAATATCTGTGACAATATGCTACTTTTTACGGAAAATCTCAAACAGCCGCGGATGAAATCGGAATTGAACTCAGAAGTAGGTAGGTAAATAATAAGAAGTAGGTAATGTGCACTGAGCTAATGTATGGAGCAGACATCATCCAAGCACTTTACGTCCCATTTAATTTGTGTGCATGCACTCATATTCATACTAGTGGTCTGACTTGTTTTTGTAATAAAAAAGAGTTAAAAAGTTAGAAAAATGTCGCACTGTGTATTAATATAAAAAGAATAATTTTTCATAAGTAATTACGTAACAATATAAACCCTTTAAAATTAAATACGGACGAAATTCGTGCGGACGCCTTATTGAATTTTGGGGACATGTCGTATGTTCGTGATGGCTGTTCCATATACGCTAGTATAATAGTAGTTCAGTGGTAATGTGACCTTTTTCTGCGAGAAAAATCTTATTCTCTCTGTAGTAGGTCTTTCTTTTTTAGCGAGTGGATTTTCGAGTCGAACAACGACCCGATAAACCCTGGTGTCAGAGTTTTCAAACCGCCTAGTAGCACAGCTATAGCACTATAGGTAGGCCCACTGATTAGAGAAAGTCGCTGGGGAGCGCTAGCTCCATTTACTCTTCTGTGGGTAGTCCTCTGACATGGTTTCAGTAACGACCGCTATCAAAGACAGCGACCGGGACCGACGGCTTAACGTGCCCTCCGAAGCGCGGAATACTTTTTCTTTTCTGACAATCAGGTGATTCAGCCTGCAATGTCCTAAACAAACTGGGGAAAATATCACAAAGTGATATTATCAACTTTGTGTTCCCCCCTGGGATCGAACCCAGAACCTCCGGATCGTAAGCCCATGGCTCAGACCACTAGACCACGCCACGGAGGCAGTTAGTTCTGTAGTAGGTAGGAGGTACTAGCTTTGGTACTTAATAATACAGAATGTTTTGAATTGCGTGGGGTGTTTTAGTATCGACCAAGCAAGTGATTAATTATGTTAAAAGTCCTAACTACTCTAAATATAAATAACATACAAATATTACCAAATCAAAGTGGTAATTTTGAATAGAAAATTCAAATAATTTTTTGAGTAGGTTTTTTTTTTCGTGTAGGTTGGGTATCCTGTCCTGTTCGTTAACAAAAAATACCTACCTCTACCTATCACCCTGTACGTATGTATACTATGTATCTATTATTATATTTATAATAAGAAAAATAACATGAGAAACACTTACAAAATAATATTAAATACATTATACATAATTTGAATGCATTACGAGACGGTTTAGATATCCTGTAAAAAATACTGGGCAGTAAAATAACTAATAAATAAAACGTCTAATTTCATTAGGCCATAAACACTTTCTTATTGATTAGAATTTTAAGGAAATAATTATTAGTGAATGACCATTTTAAATTGTTTTTTTTTCTGTAGGTACCTATAGGTATCTACTATCTACCTACTGGGCATACGAGGGGGTTTCAAAATATTCTCGTTACCTAATATGGTATCAAAGAAAAAAGCTCGGATGTGGATAGGGCCGCGGCCTTCTGTGCAGGAGGTCGTTTGTCGAATCCCACCACGTACCAATGTGTTTTTCGGTTTTCGAATTACATAATGTAGTGAAGGAAAACATAGTGAGGAAACCTGCACACAACCTACGAAGAAATTCAAAGGTTCTGTTCTGTGTAACCTAATCTAGGATTGGGTCTGGTAGCCGACCCCGTGAAATACGGGAAAAAGCTAGGAAGATTATGGGGATGGGCTGTATCAAAGAAATTTCGCAAATAGGTAGGTACATATTTCTTGGTTTAATCTATCAATTTTCCTTCTCATGCTGCTCGTAAAAGTACCTACCTACGTACCTACTACCTACTTCGTTTCGTGCAGGGTGTTATTCTTGGTCCTAGGTGTTATTATTTATTTTATTTATTCATGAGCCTGTAGCGTCGGTGTCTCTCCTTTTCGTGTATGGGCACCTTTAAAATTTGTTCAATATTTTTTTTAAATTAAATTGAGGCATATTTGTTGATAAATAACAAATGCGGAAATGTAGTTTTGTCAATCGTCAACCCAGATTTGAGGACACTTCTGCCAGTGTCGAGTTTTGTTGTATTTAATTAATGTGATTAATGTGGTGGATTTAGCATAATGATCTGCTGACGAGGAATAAGAAGCAAAGGAAGGCGCGACCGAACGATTCGGATTGTTATCTCCGCGCAAAAGTCTTTTAAGCATTGGAATGTGAATCACCGGCGCATTCCAATGACTTTTAGGTTAGCGTAGGTTAGATTAGGTATAAGAAGACAAAAGAAAATACGCTCTGAAGACTAGGCTGCATGGGCTCACGCTCTTCGCCTTTCCAAATGGGAGAATAAGTGATAAACATTAAAAATTTAAAATCACTGTTCCACAAAGTACTAGTTATCTAATGTTGTTTGTATGAAAACCTAGTTAATATAATAATACTAGTTATCTGTTCACTTATCACTGCATGAAAATTATATCCCTCCCAAGTGATCCCAACTCTGTTTGGCTCTGTCTGTGTGACTCTGTGAGCTCTGACTCTGTTTCTGAACTCCATCAATTTATTACTGTTAATACTTTAAGTGTAAAGCCGAGCTATAAACAGTGAAGTATAACTGTAACTATGTCCGAAAAAGAAGAAAGTGAGGGATCCAACTTAGAGCCTTTGTCAAGCACCCCAGGCTCGTCGCCGTTCCAGCAAGTGCCGGTAAACGGAGCACTCCTGCGCACTTATTACGATAACTTTATGCCCTCCAATGGTAAGATTTTTATCTAACATTGTTATTCTAATTGGACTCTGCAAATTTATTATTAGTCATCAAAACAAAACTACTTAGATTTGTTTACCTAAAATAAGGTTCCCTTTAGTTGTTCCCAGTTATAGTCCCTTTGCTAAGGAACTACTGGTATGAAAAAGATTCACTAGTTCCTTTGAAGGAATTTATAGTATTATCTTATCATGATAGAGCGAGCCACCGTTCCATTCCGGGACAAGGCTCAGGGAAATGATGATGTAGTCAGTAAAGTTACAAAAAACTTACTAATATAATTAAATATCCTACTGTTTGTTTCAGCTGGTACTCCGTGTTTGAAGATTCTTGTGGAACCGCAAGAGCATTTCCGGTTTCGGTATAAATCTGAAACTGACAGTGGTGGTCATGGCTATTTACTAGGGGATACTTCTTCTTCGAGTAAAGTATACCCTACTGTAAAGGTAATAGTAATAAACAGATAATTTGGATTTATCAACATATATCAATCTTTAATTAATCTTTGCCAGACAAATTTCTGTGGTTATTAATATTATTTTAAACCTATTTATCTATGTAGTCAGCTGGATTAATTATTTTAGTAAATTGTGATGATCGTGAACTGGTTCAAAAATATTCCTATTAGATATTTCCTTTTCATAATAAATTTTATTTTTTCAGCTCATAAACTACAATGATGTGGCTGTGATAAAATGCCAGGTATATCAACATAACAAGGACTTAGTGCATCCCCACAAAGTCTTCTATGGAACAATAGGAGAAGATCCCGTCGTTGAAGTATCTCCAGAGAGAGGCTATACTGTGCCGTAAGTCGTAGTTTATATTAAAAAAAAAGAAAAAAGAAATGTCTTTATTTCAGGCTACTGAATGGCCCATAATAATTAGTAACAAAACAACATAAACATTAGGCTAGGGTTAGTAATAATAACAAAGACAACACATGGAATGAAAATGAATAAAATTAAAATTAACATATTTAACAACATTACATTAGATTAAATTATAAACATAAAAAAATATTTTTCAAATTGACCACTTCCATCAGGCAAGTAGGTATATGGAAGGGAATTTCTTTTATACTACACCTATTCGGAAAGTATATTAGTTCTTACTTGAAAAAAGGAAAGAAAGTACGTAAATCCAAGCGAACGAATATGCGGGCGGCAAAAATATATGGGATTTACTTTCTCCCCTAGGGGAGAAAGTATTTTCTCCCCTCCTATTTTTTTTTTAAATTCATAATTCAAAACTAGAAACAGGCGAATGCCAAAAAACAAAAAGTTTGTATGTCGAAGCCCACAAAATGATACTGGCCACTTACATTTTTTGGCAGTATGTGCTTTGCTTCATTTGTCTCTTTTATATTTTTAAGTAAAAAATATGGCAAAATCAACATGTCCGCGCGAATTCTTTTTCGTTCTTTGATTTATATGACTTATTTAATGTAAATTAAGTGTTTAGTGTTTTCGATGTAATGTGTAACTGTATTAATATGTGTTTTGTTTGTTTGTGTTCTGTTCGCATGGATGATGACACTTCAAATGTTCTTAAGTTATCTTCTCATGTAAGTGATATCATTCTTTATCTTACAAGGATTTTTGATTATATTTTCCTCATAGGTGTAGTATAAAGCACTATGTATAACTCGGAAGAAAATGCGATTCCCAACTCGTGTGTATTGAGGCCCTCAGCTGCGCTTCGGGCCTCAAACTACACCCTCGTGGTCATGTTCTCTCGAATCGGTCATGTTCTCTCCTCGTTAAACAATGTACTATTTTCATTCACACAATCATTATCATATTATTATTATCTTGGCAATAACTTATTTGGCAGCCTTCATTTAAAGCCTTGCCACAATTTATTTGACCAGGTTTGATTCCTGGTGGAGCAGATATTTATGTCTTAGGCTCGTATTTATAAAGCGATCTCAAGATTGAGAGCAATATTAAGTATGGATTTAACAGGTCGTTTTGTACTGAAATGACATTTCTGATACGAACTCAAACTCGCTGTCACTCTAGCTTGAGAGCTGATTATAAATACGGGCCTTAGTGTCCTCTTATAATAATTATTTGTTTTCTTGTTGTTTTTTTTTTAGCTTCGAGTGCCTAGGAGTGGTAATAACATTGCAGAATGAGTTGCTAGGACAGCTAAATGAACAACTGCAAAATACTGAAAATTACGAAAATTTGAACGAGAAAACAGTAAGTAAAAAAATACACCATTCCTGTATTATAGGAAAGGAACTATCTTTATCTATAAATTCTATTATCTTTAAAGAGTTTTTAAACCTTAGCTAAAATAAGTACTAAAATAAAATAACTAAGTACAAGTTGGTAGAAACAGTTTCTTATTGGAATATTACAAGAATAGTTACTTTATTCATCACTTTTATTATAGAGGATGTAAATTTAATTGCGTGCTATAGCTCAGGGGGTATTTTAAAGTATCGATAAAATGATGTAAAAAAATTATACTTCCCCATACAAATTTGAAAGTATCTTTTTTATTATCCAAGTTATAAAGAAAATAAATAAATAAAATTAATGAGGACGTTTTAATATTTTTATGTGATCCATTATCATTACCAAAACACCCCCCAAGCCATGGCACGCAATTAAATTCACACTCTGTATAGGTATTAATATGGCTGTTTCATGTACAGTTTATATAGTACCTACTTATTTATGTCAATGGCTGATAATAGCTCAATCCTGTATAAATGAGTCACTCTAGGCTTTACATATTCTCGGAAAAGATGACTTCACTTATACATATAGATAAATTATCGGCGACATATAGCCAACAACGGTAAAGTGCAATCATAAAGGTGCCCTGCCCATAGACACAGCAGATAATAATGTAATATATATGTTAGATATATATGAAATAATACCTACTTTAGTACATAATTAGATCAATGGTTGGATCCGCGTTAAAGCTTAAGTACTTAAAGCCGTGACTCCTGCTCACTACACACTACATTACTCAAAACATACCCCCGCGAGGTTGGGAAGGGAAGGGAAATGTTTGAGAAACCCTTCCCCTCTCTGCCCCGCGGGGTATGTTTTGTGTAATGTTTGAGAGCAGGAGTCACGCCTTAAGTTTTTTGTATTAACATTGTTTCAGCTGCGCAGATATTGTAAAAGCATAGATTTAAATCGGTTTCGGCTAAGATTCAGTGCTCACGACCCTACTACTGATAATGAGATATGCTCAGTGTTCTCAAGAACTATTTGTAATAAGAGTAGGTAAGTAAGTAGTTATTTATCTTTCATTATGTCTAATCTGAACATACTAACAAAGTACCTATTTAGTTACTTTGTATGTGCTTAATCTAAACTATGGATGATTAAACATAATTGTGTCCGGTAGGTATTTAAATTTTTAAATGTTATAAAGGGACAAGGATAATATAGGTTTTCAAAATACTAATAATCCTACTAACTAATATAATAAATGCGAAAGTTTGGATGTTTGTTACTCAATCACGCTTCAATGGCTCTTGACGGATCGAGATGGAACTTGATATATTATAATAATAATTATCATTTTTATCTTTATTTTTAAATGCTTTTAAACATCTAAATATACTAGAAACCAAAAATTTCGTACAGGAGGGATTTGACGAAACGTGGCATGTCCACTTACGACGCTTGAATCGAACCACTAATTTCACCGGAGCATTAAAGGTGATTCCTACCGGCAAATGGTTGTTTTTTAAAAGATATTTCTCCTAAACGAAACAATGGAAAATTCTAAAAATATATATTTTAGTTGTTAAATAAGTATGTTAAAAAAAACTGAAAGTAAAGCTGTTTTTATCAGTAAATTTAATATTCCTTCTAAACTATTAACAGCGCTTTCACGGTTCCTTCGGGAAATTATCCGTATTATGATTATCTAAAATTGGTACGTTGCATTTTTTAATCCGAGGCTTAGTTTTTATGGAATTAGCATAAAACGCACAAAGCGTTTTAAGCACATTGTTGACGCGGCCACGGACATAACCGCCACGCCGTAGCGCGCGCTGATTTGAACTAGGTATATTCTAAGGCATTACGGGCGATGGTTGCATATCTTGAAATCAACCTTGTTATTTGCCGTGGGGTGACGTTACGCCTTAAAGGCACGGTATGGTAGTTCAGCGGTTTAAATCCCTCCCTTGCGATTTTTTTGGTCTCTATTTTTAGATGTATTAGGAACATTATCATTATTGTCTAAAATTTCAATAAATTATTAATTTTATCAGTAAATAAACATGTCCGTTTTTTTTCTCGTGCTGAAAGTGCCAAAACCAACGAATTGAAGATATGTCGGATCTCACATACCGGTGGGAAAATGCGCGGCGGGGAGTACATAATGCTCTTCGTAGAAAGGATCACCAAAGGTTCGTACCACAGCCAAGGAATAAGGTACACAAGGCCGCTCGAAACGAATGAAGTTTTATCTAAAAATAATTTATAACACATTTGCTCGTAAAGGGTCTCTTACTACACCAATTCCAATATTGTATTGTATCTTATTACGTACTTGAGCGTAATCGTAATGTAAAATGCACGAGTGCTGTAAAACACACGAGTTTTTTTTTTAATTATAATTAGGTAAAAGGTTTATTGAACGGTACTTTTTTAAATCTTAGTAAAGAGTTTTTATGGCAGAAAAGTGGTCAACATTTTATAAATAAAATAAACTTTGGGAGATAAAGTATAATAAAATTAACATTTAATTCTTTGATTTAATTAATTTTTACAATAAATTACAACCATTTATCAGTAACAAAATAAAAAAAATATTAATTTAGTTTATTAGTAATACTGGCTGGTTTTTTGTGGTTTGCCTTAAAAAAAAGCGCTGCGCGATATATACTACGTAATCTGGGGTACGTTCAGAAACGCTCGATCGATCGAAATTTAACCTGTTTAAAAATTATATTGCCCGTTCAGAGACACCTGGCAGACGAAATTTCGACTAGGTTAATTTTTATCCGGCCCGTTCAGAGGCGCACCGGAAGTTAGGTTTTATCTGACAGCAGCTAAGGTGCACGTTCAGTGCGACCCACTAGTATAAGATTCGATCGGTATAAATATCGAACTGGGTCGACTGAACGTACCTACCCCTGTGGATGCGCGCGCATCGCTAATTTGTGAACGAGTAAAAATTATTCCTCGCTTTTTTTCTTTTCGCTGTATTGTTTTAATTTTTTAGCTATTTCCTCGCAAATATGTTATAAAACGTCGTACGACATACGTGCGGTTTGATAATTACAGCCTCTGCTTTCTTGTAGCCCTCGCCTACGGCTCGGGCTAGCAATATCGCCTCGGCTGTAACTATCAACGCACCGCACTTGTATCGTAATGTACTATTATGTCATTTCGTGAAAGGTAGGTATACTTGTGCAGTTTGCTAACTTGCGTAATTATACGAATTTTCATGAAAATCCATAAATTATTTTTAGAGAAAACGTCATCCTTTTCGAGCGGTCCTACATAAATACCTACGTATAATCACGCTTTCCAAAAACCGTTTCTGCCACGTCTGACAAATTGCTGAAATAATTTAGGGCCTAAATGATATCTAACTAAGCCCTCGAATACACCACTATATGCCCGGGAATAAAAGCAGCTGGTACATTCTGTGATCTTGTAGTTGTCGAGCTTACGTATAGGTACTAACGGAATATTCATGTAGGTAAAACACACACAAGTTTGGCTTATGTCTCTTGGGATAAAACGAGTAAACATTCTGCAACTGAAATATTGACGTTAAAACTTACTAAGTATTATAATTACAGGTATAAAAGTGAACTTTTTTGAGAAAAATCCTGATGGAGAAGAAGTTTGGCGGGCTGAAGCTCACGTTGTTGAAGTGCATCATCAATACGGAATTTGCATCAAGTGGGTACTCGGAAATTTCAATAATTTGTTCCATAATCTGCGCGTTGCGACGATTGTTCAGAGTTCGAATCCCTGGCCATATTTTAGGGTGTGCATTTACCCATGAAACTGAACAACCTTCCCCAAGGAACATATAGGTCGAAATAAGAAAAAAATATGTTCCCCATACAAATTTCATATTTTTTTCGTATTTCGACCTATGTTCCTTGGGAAAAGTTGTTCAGTTTCATGGGTAGAATCAAACCCTAAAATATGGCCAGCAATTCTTTTTTCTCCCTGTATTTTGATTTACTACATAATGTAAATACTTACTTATACTTATGTTAGTTAGTAACTGTAAAACCCGCATCTAGAAAACTAAAGTACTACCATCTTATCATCCGAATAATTGCGTTTTCATTTTCATCATCATTATTTTAGGAGCGTCGCTCTTGTCGGTGGTGGAGTACGCGAAGTAAACGATTTACTACATTTCGCCTTCTTCTGGATCTTTGTATTTGTACGATATTTACCATTATGTAGTTTGTTTTTTCTCTCTTTTCATCTAAAACGTATATTCCGACATCCTTCCAACACCCTGTAAAATACAACATTTCATTAGTAAAAGTAATATTTGAAGTATGATTTGAGGACTCCACCGTACACTTATAAAGCTGAGGAAGAGCTGACCGGTCCTGTGGAGGTGTGGATGGAGCTGCAGCGGACGACGGACGGGCGCCGCTCCGAGCCGCGCGCCTTCCGGTACAACCCTGAGCCGCATCAGTTGTTAAGAAAACGCGCCAGGAAATGTACCGTTACCTCGGCTGACTTGAGACAAGGTTACTTTCTTTTTTTCAAAAATTACGATAAAAGGTAAAAGCCCTCCGATTATTTCAGTCATTAATATATCTTCATCTGATATCAAGGGAGCAGCCATGATTTTGTCTGTTGTCGGCTTCAGCCATGGGGGGGCAGCTGCCCCTCCCCCGGCCCGTACTAGGCCACGCCTATGCCTGATATAGCATCTTAGGCACATAATTACACGCGTGGAAAATAACATATTAGGAATTGATCGCCGAGCCAAAAGAATAAATTATTCTTATGGCCCGAAACCGAAAATAGGGCAAATTATACGGTTTTGATTACTTGAAAATATTGCATGCAAAACTAATTAAAACTGCAATCAGTCCTAGCACTTTGCTATTTAGATAATTTTGATTTAAAATTGGGATACACAATACGATACGTTCTGAAAAAAATAGCTAAATGATAGTGAAAACTTACTACTTTCTTTTTCAGAAACAAATGAGAGTCTACCACAGGCCATTGCGATTGTAAATCCTCAGGTGAAGGTGAAATTGCCTGTAAGTTTGTTTGTCAATCAAATATGTCTTTCTTATTAACACTTTAAATTAATGAAGATATTTTAAATAAAATATTTTTAAACAGGAACAAGTACTAAACTAACCAATCCCTACTTACATCTGTCACTGTGACAGTTATACTGCAAACCATTATTTTTATAGCGGAAATATTACTTTACAGTGCAAATCATTCTTGTTATAGTGAAAATATTAATTAAGTACATATGATTTTATAATGCAAACCATTATTTTTGTAATGAAAATATTAAATTAAAGTTGTTTTATTATTTTATCTACTATCATAGAGTAATGTTCGAATTATAAACGTCAAAACGAATTTGTATTGACGTACTTTACAAACAGTATGCTGAAAAAATTAAAAAGTTTACTTTTCGTTGCACCTTCTCCATACAAATTCTAACAAAGATGCAACGAAAAGTAAAATGTTCATAGTTATGGAAGTAAGGGAAGGAACAAATGCGCAATCGATATCAACTTAATGCACAATCGATACCAAAAACCATGTATCCAGTTATAAATTAAAACTAAACAGCCCACGTAAGGCCCACAGCGCATGCGCGACACATGTCAAAGAGGCCAATGGCGCCACTTGATTATTGTGTGTATGAATAGAAATAATTAATTTCGTGGGAAATTATTTGAAATTATTTATTTTGAGCCTAAAAATATGTGATAGTACCAAAAGAAGATATTTAATACTTATATAAATGAGTGTGTGTGTGTGTGTGTGTGTGACGGAAATGTATTGCACATTTATATACCAACAAAGTTTAGGAAAACATTGGGATAGTTCGCTTTCGGAAAACCTGTAAGTAAATTCATTTTCAATGTATTCAAGTAGATAAAATAGTGTATGAAGCTGCACATAATTAGGTATTACAATGCTCGTTACTATTTTGAAATTCGCTGCGCTCATTTCAAAAAACACACTCGCATTGTAAAACCCTTCGTTATGTAGGAGCTTCATAAACTACTATTATAGGTCAAATAATTATTTTTATATCATTTAATTGAAAGTGCATAAAAATACATCCCTTATATAGGTAGATGTCGCGGGTGCATATAATGAGCCTATCACACTACCAGATAGTGCTGAAGGATACGTGGAACTCTTCGGGCTGCCGAACCCTGAGAAGATGTCAGTGGATCAATTGAGCGGCGCCTTCAACCAAGCACCCAACGACGTCCAAGATTTTAATGATTTCCTGCTCAATAATTTAGATGGTAATAATAAAAGAAATAAGTTTTTGGAAATAAATATCTACTTGTAATTATATTTGTTATTCAATCTTCCACTTTTAATAAATTGATTACTTATATATTTCTTGTTATTTTTAGATCTGTTGCAGCAGAATCCTCAAATAGGGGAAGAAGAGCCCTTCTCGGTTGGTATTAGCAGTATGAACAAAATCATTCATAATTTTCTCTTTTGTTTGGTGCTTTTGAAGGAGTACACCAAAAAGCAAAGCACCAAAAGTAAAATTTTAGTTAGTCACTTGGTATTCCGAAGAGGTTCGAGGGTATAACAGAATAAACTCTTGTATTGTGTTCTGTGTAGGATTCTAATTTAATATTTATCGTTGTTTTTTTTCAGCCGGAAGGTGATTATAATTTCGTGGCGGACAAGCCGCATCCCAGCAAGCAAAGAAAACCGTATCTACTCTGCGGTAACAGCACCAAGCTGGAGAGAGTCAGGCAAGAGGCGGCGAACGACTATGGCTCTCTGAGGGTTGAGGATATCTTAGAGATTCAGACGGTAAACCCTGTTTATTTGTTATATTAGTCATAGTCATCTTCTTGTCGACTGGGTTTTCAGTCGATCCAGCCGATAAACCAGATTTTATAAACTGCCTGATAACACAGCTAATAGGCTTCTGACATGGTTAGTGTAACGATCACTATCAAAGACAGCGACCGGGACCGACGGCTTAACGTGCCCTCCGAAGCACGGAATTCTTTTTCTTTTCGGACAATCAGGTGATTTAGACTGCAATATCCTGACCAAACTGGGGAAAATCTTACAGAGTGATCAATTAACAATAATCAACTTTGTGTTCCCCCCTGGGAATCGAACCCAGGACCTCCGCTTCGGGGGCGCATGGCTCAGACCACTAGACCACGGAGGCAGTCATGTTAGTGAGTGCCTTCTTTTTTATAGTGAACACACGCCATTTATTTACATACCCATAATCACACCTTCAGCGGCGAAGGGTCCATATGTTATATTCCCATTGACTTCCCTTTCAAATCAAGCATAATATCATAATGCATAATACATACTAAAACAACATAATATCCTTGGTGATATCTGTTTCAGCTCATCAAGGATATATTAAACTTGAAGAAGAAGAAGCTTCAGGAATGGTACAAAGAAGTCATGGACAAGTTGGAAACACTGTTCGAGATGAGAATGGCCAATGGAGAGACGTGAGATATACCTTTTTTGTTACTCTACTAAAGAGTACTTCCATGCTGGACTGGGAGCGATAGAAAAACATAGAATGTGCCAGCTGTATCTCTTCCCGAGCATGCTGTAAAAATCGGGATTTGAGGGTTTTAATATATTTTAATCTAGGCGATGGGCTGACAACCTGTCACTACAGCAATATACAGATCTATCTTAAACAACCCTCAAAACTTGTCAGACGTGGCGTAATGACCTTTGTTTGGGTCGTTAACGCTCTGCCTACCCCATTAGGGATAAAGGCGTGATTTATGTATGTATGTATGTATGTATGTATGTGTACTAAAGAGAAATTTGTGTAGTCTATTTAGGACAAGTTTAAGTTAGATTGATGATTATTTTATAGAATAGAAGTCAACATTGTGAAATAAAACCTGTCCAAAATGATTTTTATGAACAAAATCTAAAAGCTTTCGATGTATGGCGATTATTATTAGGGTAAACAATCAATATTATTTTGTATATTTTTTTTCTGCGGTTTAATTCCGTTTTGAAATATCTAGATGCCTTCTCTCTTTTCAAGTATTCTACACGCGTTGCTACATACCAATGAAGCGGGTTTTAGGCGCGTAGTGGAGCTGGCTAGTAAACTGGGTCGGAGCGATCTGCTTAGCGCGCAGAGCTCTCACGATGGACTGACCGTGCTGCACATTGCCGTCGCAAGAGACCAGGCTGAGCTGGTCTCCTTCCTCTTAAAGCAAGGTAGGTATTAGATAAAACTGGATCATAAAATGCGACGAACCTATCTGCTTAGATGGACTGATCGACTGATTGTGCTACATATGCTACATGCTACATGTGCCTTCATGGCGATACTTTCAAGATTATCTTGCAAAAGTAAAAAAATTCTTTTTTTTTCTGTTCTGTTTCTTTTCCATGTGCCCTTAGTGTTTCTGTGTATAGTCATGAATGTAATTTTTTTTTCAGGTTGTGACCCACTGGTGGGTGACTGGTGCGGGGACAGCGCTGTGCACATGGCGGCTGCGCGGGGTGGGGGCGGGGTCGCAGTGCTGCGGCTGCTGCTGGCCGTCATGTTGGAGCGGAGCGGCCGAGATCCAACCAAGATGGATCGAATGCTGAGACACACTAACAATGGTAATATGGGGATCCAGTAGGCATACCTACCTATTGCCGATTGTAAAGACAGCAATCATCACACCCTTTGGGTTGTATGAATTTCGATGCATGCTTTTTGGGTTACGTAACGCGAGTCAGACTTTTCAGTGATCCGGTAACAAGTAAACCTTTAGCCCATGTCCATTGTCCATGCCTGTAATTTTCTGTCTTGAGCGAACAGAAAGGGACGGCGGTTTTAATCCTTTCTAGGAAATAAAAGATAATTTTGACTTCCCCATACAGATAGATAATTTTGGTTGTTCAATTTCGTTAAAAGAGCAATCTCGAACAGTTTGCGGAAAATTGCTTATACCCTTTTTATTTCTGTGGGACTTCATAAATTGTTCCATTATATTTTCAATCAGAATTCCAGTCACCCCTATGGCTGGCGGTGGACCGGCAGTGTTTGGAAAGCATCCAGTTGCTGTTGTCACACTATGATTCATCCCGCGGTTTGGATGCGGAATGTCGCGGCCGCTCGCCGATACAACTCGCCATTGAACACGACCGACCAGACATCGTGGACATGCTTCTTCAAGTCACGCCAAAGGTAGCGTTTCTTCTTTTTATGAGGCTTCCCTGGGCTAGGTGGCGCCCTCATCGGTAAAAAAATCAGCTTAAAATAAACTTCTGTACCTATACTTTAAACTGATCTACCGGATTTTCGATTGATTTTTTTTTTACTGATGAGGGCGCTGGCGTGCACCAGGGATCGCCAGCAGCGCCTCATCAGTAAAAAAAAAATCAATCGAAAATCCGGTAGATCAGTTTAAAGTATAGGTACAGAAGTTTATTTTAAGCTGATTTTTTAATGACTCTCTTTGCGATACTTGAGAATTTTGAGAAGCTTTGTGTTGGGATTAGTATTTATATACCTCTCAAGTTTTCAGTTTTCCCGCTATTTATTTTATGATAGACGGAGTTTACGAAAATTTAGTGCTATTTATTATTAATTCTGCACTAAAATAAGGATCTCTTATGCAGCGTAAAATACAAAAAATGAGGCAAAATTACTGAAATATAATTATTGTTATTTATTACTTCCATGGTATAAATATTTACTGTATTTATACTTATACCATGATAACTTCAAAATAATGCAAGTTTGATTTAAGAATTGAGTTCAGCATCCTTTGTTTATGCGAAAATGACACCACACTCAACCTAATAGCTTAACTAGGACATCACGAGGATTCAATAAAAAGCTGAAGAACATTCTTCAGCTTAATAGAGATGTTCACTTTTGTACGTAGCGTTAACGTGGTAAGTATTGTACTATAAAATAAAAAAATGTTTATTTCTTCTTACTTATCCTTCCGGACCATAATGTTGAATTCTCGAAATGTTGAATTTATATGCAGTATGTTGTTATGTTATGATCAGGGCGCCGCGTGCCTCACCAGTAGTGTGCGGTCGGCGCGCGCGATGACACCGCGCCAACACACCGCAGAGATCGTCACCAAGCTACTGGCTCATGGGGTGAGTGTAGCCTATATCCCGTACGGGGTGGGCAGAATGTCAACGGCTTAGTGAGCAGCAATTCGCCATGTTCAAAAAAAAAATATTTTATATTTTTTCTGAATCTTTACGTAATTTAAAAAAACTAATTTCATGGTTTTCGGTTTTAAATCTGCCATTATTTTTATATTAAAATTTAAGTAACTGTACCCGAGTGACGTCACAACGTAACGTAAGATTTGGTTTCTTGTGTAGAATAAAAACTATTTGTACTGTCTTTTAAAATAGCAGTGAAATTAATGTGCCCTACCGTTGTTATTCTGATGAATCTGGTGTTAGTTTTGAAACTGCATAATAGTGCAGCTAAATTAGGCCTCTGACATGGCTTAAGTAACGTTGACCACTATCAAAGACAGCAGCTGGGACCGTTATCGTACCCTCCTAAGCACGGAATCTTCTCTTCCAGACCAATCAGGTGATTCAGCCTGCATTGTCCTAACCAAACTAAGGAAAATCTCACAAAGCCTGGGAATCGAACCCAGGAACTCCGGATAGGAAGCCCATGGCTCAGACCACTAGACCACGGAAGCAGTTGAATTTATGACACTATTTGAACGTATTTCGAGATGATAAACTGTTTCAGGCGGAGCCGGTATCTGCAGGCGACGGTTCAGAGCCATCTGCGTCGGACAGCGAGTGCAGTGACGACTTCCATTCCGCTGATGACTGGGTAAGGCTTTCAGTGGTGTCGATTCGTATGGGCACAAAAGCACTAAATCTTGCCTATGGTCACCTGTCATTGTCTGTCCTGAGAGAACAAAAAGGGACGACCACATTCGCGACCACGATCGTTGTTACATGATCGAAACGTCGGGCGAAGATATATTTATCTCTTAATACCTATCTCTCTACCATTCTCAGACCCGATCTAATATAATATAATGAATGGTTTAGATTAGATAGAATTTCTGAAAAATCTGATATTTATTATTTGTTAAAATTTTTGGTTTTCGGCAATCAAGTTTACAATAAATGGCATAGTTTTCAATCTAAAATTTCATTGTGAATTTTAGATGGGTATGGATGGGAAACTTCCCCCACTACCTCAAGAAGTCTACCGGTTACACTGAGCTTATGTATGGAGCAGACATCATCCAAGCACTTTATGTCCCATTTAATATGTGTGCATGCACTCATATTCATACTAGTGGTCTGACTCGATTTTTTAATTAAAAAAGAGTTAAAAAGTTAGAAACATGTCGCACTGGGTATTAATATAAAAAGAGAATTAATATAAGTTTTCGTAAGTACCTAATTACGTAACAATATAAACCCTTTAAAATTAAATACGGACGAAATTCGTGCGGACGCCTTATTGAATTTTGGGGACATGTCGTATGTTCGTGATGGCTGTTCCATATACGCTAGTATAATAGTAGTTCAGTGTATACTTTTTTCACCGTTGATAATGTTTGTGCATTACTTGCAGGACTCGGACGATTCTGATGACATCACAACGAAGTTAGAAGCTGTGACTTTAAACAACCAAAACGAAACCGTCGGCGGCACCACTTCCGCACACTTGTAAAAGTTGTTTAGTGGTAAGGCCCGTATTTATAATTAGCTCACAAGAGTGACAGCGAGTTTGAGTTCGTATCAGAAATGTCATTCCAGTACTAAATTACCTGTTAAATCCGCACTCAATATTGCTCTCAATCTTGAGATCGCTTTATAAATACGAGCCTAAGATCCGAAGAGAGCTCGACCTTCACCGATCTGTTTACCAGTTGAAAAGTATGTACCTACTGTCCGCGCGCGATCTGAGTGCAGTCAGGGTCTTGTAAAAAATATATTTAAAAAAAAAACACCAATATAATAAACAAAATTATTAAAATACTAACAAATACAATCAGTTAGTATTTTAATCATTTTGTTTATTATATTGACGCTACATATTTTTTTTACAAGACCCCGACTGCACTATAATCGCGCGCGGAGGATAGTACGCAGGTACAAGGTTTTTATTTTTTTATTAAAATTATCTTTGAACATATTTTGATAGGCAAGACAATTGAGGCATATTTGTTAATAAAATAATACCTGCGTACATGTACTTTTCAACTGATAAGCAGATCGGTGAAAGACGACCTCTCTTCGGATCTTAGACTATAATATAATGTGCTATAATACAGGGTGTAAAAAAAAGTACTGCTTTCCTTTAAACCACGTGGTCTACTAATGATAACAAAAATTTTAGCTTGAAATTAAATTTTGCCTCGTCCATACAAAATTGGAGATGAGGCGAGTGTCTTTGTATGGAAAAGGCATTTTTTTTTTTTCGAGCGAAAAATTTTATTCTTTGGAAAAGTTGTTTGGTATCATCAGTAGAACATGTGGTTCAAAGGAACGCAGTACTTTTTTACACCCTGTATAATGCTATACGTGAGAGTAAGTGCCTTACTATGTAATAGTAATACGAAGTACTTACTTAGTACAGGAATGTTTTTTATACTATTATTATAAGACAAAGTGTAGTCTTGATGTTCCAAAAACTTAGTAAGTAAGATACAATATTTTTATAGTATTTAAAAAAAAAATACATTAACACTAAAGTGTTAATATTTTTGGTTTCTATATTTTCATGTTTTAAAAATATTTTTGTATTTTTAACTTAACATTTTTTCGATTATTAATTTTATTTTTACATATATTCATATTATTATGTTAATGGGCATTTAAAGAAACAAATTACGTATTATTGAGTCTGTATGCTTCGATTGTCTTCGTAATACATACAATAATCATACCATATATCGAACGGATTTATTTTAATAATTCAATAATAATTTAAATAATAGACATTGACTTTATTTCATGACTGTAATAATCAAATAAGTACAAATAAAGTTGTTGAAAAGGAAAATCTATTTTATTTTTAGGTAATGAATCTGGGTAAAGTAATAAATACACATAAATAAAAGTAATAGTGTATTAAAAAAATACTTAATAGTAAACAATATAAGGCACGCCTTTTCTTACAATTAACAATAACACTAAAAATATCAACAGAGATTCTAACATATTCTGTTCCTTTTAAATGGAAGACGCAATTATTTGGAATAAATCTCGGAATGGTTCATGTTGTAATTACCTAAATTACATAATATATTCAAATAAGAGATTTTGTACTTATTTTTATTTCTACATAGTCTCAAAAATACAACAGGAGTATAAAAGTTTTTAGAATAAAAAATCTTAGTGTATATGAAAAATTGATCACGATTTTAACAGTATTTCATAAAGTTGCAGTGCAGCAGTCTTTTTTTTTGAAAAAAAAAAAGAGCGTGTGTGTCGAGCACACGTGTTGAAGTGAAACTTCTTTGACATTTAGACTTCCGTTCCCCCTAACGTATATTTCTATCATCTGACCTTGAAATTTTACTCTCAACGCGCTTAAAGAAGTTTCACTTCAAAGAGAAATGTAAATAGGTTTTTTTTTGGATTTCTTTCTTAGATATAGCGCGATCTCATGCAGCATCGTCCTCTACGGTTGCAGACACATGGTCTAGTGGTGGAAGAGGCGTAGGTTGGTGTGTGCGAGGGTGATGTTGTGTTGGTTGCAGGCGGTGATCACCTCCGCGTCGTTGTTGGAGCCGGCCGGGCTGCCGATGTACTGCACGCCCACCTGACAAACGAAAACAACACTCACTTTAGAACGTGTTACAAAAAATATATAACTTAGTGAATGAGTCGCCAGAGGCCTAAAGAGTCCAAATACGACCACCCATTTTTGATAGTTTATTTTTGTTTAGTTACCTTTACTGAGTGAAAATAACTGATAAAAAAATTGTGGTCATATTTGGACTCGTATGCCGTAAAGGGTTAAAGAGATGAAAGTGTCGGACTGGTCAGATTTGACACAGAATAAAGAAGAATGGCGTACTTTAATTTCGGAGGTCAAGATCCACTTTGGGTCGCTGAGCCAATGTAAATAAAATAAGTAAGTGTATGAGTCTGCGATTTCAAATATTGTTACAGACAAACAAACCGATTATGAAATAGCTCAACGAGCTATTATTTGTTGGCTCTTCTTATGAAACTGTGCTATTTGAATATTTTGCGAATTGAAAATTCTGCAACATTTTGCAAATTCAAAATTCATTTTTTATAAGTAAAAGTTTTTTATTTAAAAACTTTACTTGGCCTCGTCTTCATTCGAGCGAGTGTGAATGGGTAGCATGGTTCGTTCCCGTTTTTCTATCATCAAAAGTTCTCAAAATAAATGGAGAGGCATGAAATCGAAAAAAAAAAAAAAACTATTATAATAAAAAAAAAACATCATAACCATACATACCTGTACTGCTCTGTCGATGTTGTCTCTGAAGGGGAAGAAGGCGTCAGAGGCGAGCGCGACCTGGTCCATACTCCTCACCCACTCGTCACGCTCCTGCTCCGTCAGCAGCGCGGGTGGAGCGCCCTCGAACAAGGACTGCCACTGCTCCAGCGGCATGTCACTACCTTTGGACGATACATGGATACACCTTAGAAAAAGCAGTAGTCATAAAAACACTACTTTTTTATCCAACAAAAAATATGGCAACACAAAGGTGTAAGCTGAAGGACTTGTTTCCACGCCAAGACTCTTAAAAAAAAAAACAGTTAAAATATTTTTGTTCCGATTCTAGGCAGTCGTTTAGTTAGGTTATTTCCAACGCGTCGCTTTGTCTGACGAGTTTTGTGACTACTACTAGTCTTATAACCCGAGACAGGTTTCGCAATTACTCTGGTTACTCTGAAAGAGATGGATATAGATTAAGGAAAAGCCGGGTAGACCTCGTCATTTATAACACTAACCGACGGTGCCGCTGACGTAGTTGTCGATGGCGTTGGAGCGCACGGCGCGCGTGACGCCCTGCTTGAAGCGCATGTTGAGCGCGCGCGGGTGCCGCCGCAGCCACCACAGCGCCGCTTTGCCGCCCGCCAGCCGCGTGCAGTGGATGCGCGACTGCTGCCCCGCGCCGATACCGATCACCTGAACAAACAAACACATTTTTAGAGCCCCCAGATTTTGCAGAATGATCGATCGTCAAACGTCTCATCCCTTTACTTCATCGTGCAAGTGGAAAATCTGATGATCGACCCATTAATTGGACTGTAGTGTGCCAGTGCCAGCCTCGCCCAATGTGACAGACCGAACATGAAACTCCATTATTAGTCAGAAATTGCTTTACCGACGTGTTCTTTCTTTATATCGTAAAAAATTGTGCGGTGCGGTTTTAATACCAATAGGCATCCGTTCAAACTGAAAGTGACCAAACTTAATCAACGCGAAAGAGTAGGATAGCTAGTTTACTGCGAGTATGTTGTGATTGTGACCATGGACTATAGTAGTACTCATTACGATGGGTCAATCTACTGTAAAATTCGCGTGACAAAACTGATTTAGTACCTATGAATCAATCTTCTGTGGAAAAGTGCTTAGGCATTACCAATTCTTAAATCATCTGAGCAGATTGAATAAAAGTTAAAATGTTTCTCTCACCTGTCCGTCCCTCGCGTAGCAAACAGAGTTACTCTGCGTGTATTTCAACGCAATGGTGGCCACGATCAGATCCCGTACAGCATTCGCTGGAAGGTCCTTCTTCTCTGTGACAATGTTGTTGAACAGTTGCGGCGTGATCTCCGCGTCGTTGCGTCTCTGCTCCAGAGTGAGGCCGAAGATGGTCTTCTGCTCAAGTAGAGCTGGCGAGTAGCTGGGGTCCATCTGGAAATTAAGTGTTTCAAATTTTGTTCCGAGCTGGATTGGGAGCTATAAATAAACATAGAAAACACCAGCTGCTTTTCTCCCCGGTTATACTCTTCTCTAGAAATGTTTTTGGCAGTGATTGCGACGAAGTCAATCTTACTCAGGCATTGTTTTCTTACCTCCAGAACACAGTAGTTGCCTCCCTTCTTCTTCTTCAATATTTCCAGCGCCTCCTTCGAATAACCCGGCGCAATGATTCCATCAGAAACTTCTCTGGATATAATCTTGGCAGTGATGGCGTCGCAGCTGTCGGATAGCGCGATGAAGTCCCCGAAGGAGCTCATGCGGTCGGCGCCGCGCGCGCGCGCGTACGCACACGCGAGTGGGGTGAGTTGAGGAAGCAGGTCTTCTACCATGCATACTGCAGCCTGGGGAGGGAAAATATGAACATGTTTAAGTCAGTCATCAGAGCAACAGACAAGTCAAGTATTTCGTGATCTATAAAGATTGTGCACCACTTTGGTTTGGTTTTACTCGCCGCGGCTAAATAAATACCTCTTCCTGTGTGAGCGGAGTGCCGACAGAGGCGCCGGCGGGCGACACGTGCTTGAAGCTAGTGGCGGCCGGCAGCCCCAGGGCTTGCTTGAGCTCTGTGACCAGTTGCCACGCGTTGAGCGCGTCGCACAGGTTGATGAACCCGGGGGAGCCGTTCAGGGTCTTCAGTGGTAAAGCGTCGCGGGTCGTGAACACTTGCGCCGGCTTCTGGTGGGGGTTCATGCCTGGGGGAGTAACGGAACGCATTATACAAGATGCAATGGCCCTCCTGTTTACAACCCTGAATGAAGGCAACTTACACAAGAAGCTAAACAACTTTTTGTAAAACTAGTTTCACACTGAGTGGAAAATTGACAAATTGGTAAAATCTTATATGTATGTAAAGGTCTCCACCTATTAACGTAATAAGTCAGAGGTCCTATATCAACTTCATAATTGCGTCACAAGAATAGCAACAACCACTTGTTTATCCGTTATCAAAATATCAAAACATCGTAAGTAGATCAAAACATTACATCGTACCGTACCGTAAGTACTCTACTAACAACGTATTTAAAATCAGTTAGAGACGAAATAGTTAAACATGGTTAAGGTTAAACCATCTACTTGAAAAATTATCAATATTAATACAGAACATACTTGTATATGTAAATCTTTAAATCTCTTACCATATCTGAGGGTAAGCTGCGACTGTCCAGCCGAATACTGTTTACGGAAGTAGTCTGAGATTGCGAGATCGTATTCCGAAGTGTGTGTGAAAGCCTTCAGAGCCAGTCTTTGTCTTGTCTCCATAGAAGTCAGATGTTCCTTGTTGTTCTTCAACTCATCGATGACCTTGTCGTAATCCTTGGGGTCGCACACGACGGTCACTCTGGCGTGGTTTTTGGCCGCAGCTCTCAGTAGGGTTACACCACCGATATCAACGTTTTCAACCGCGTCAGCTATGGTGACGTCGGGCTTGGAAACTGTCTCCACGAATGGGTACAAGTTGCACACAACCACGCTGATCATGTCGAATTTCTGGCGTTTCATGTCCGCCTGGTCAGAGTCAGTCACTCTGTGAATGGAGATGAACAAAGTAAGCAAAGGTTAATAAACTCTGATGATCTATGTTACTGCATTGGGCACTAGTATGTGTAGAGTAGTAGATTAGTGATGTCCGACACGTCCAGCACAGCGCAGTGCCTCCGGTGCTGACCAGCGAATCCTGCTTACCTTGCCAAGATGCCGGCATGCACGGCAGGGTGGAGGCTCTTGACGCGTCCCCCGAGCATCTCCGGGGCTCCCGTGATGTCCGACACGTCCAGCACTTTGAGCCCAGCATTGCGCAGCGCCGTCGCGGTGCCTCCAGTGCTGACCAGCGACAGACCGACCTCTGACAGACATTTCGCAAGCGGCAGCAGGCCGGTCTTGTCCGACACGCTGAGAAGAGCTGCGAAAATAAAATAAAATTAGGTAATGAAAGGAATATGTATGTAAATTTTAATCAAGGTCATCTTTGACAAACACCTAGGCTAAAAAAATTAAAAATTCCTTATTACAACTACGGCAAAACTTCTTTGCTGCAAGCGAAGCGGTTGGGCGGAAAACTAGTCATGTTATAGCTACCTATATATGGGTAACAAAAAATTATCACCTGAGTTGAGTGCTTACCCAGTTTACCATTAGCAGCCATGGTTGTGTGTGTATCTGTGAACAAGTTATATTGAACTGAGTTGAACTTGGCTCTCAACAGTAGACGATATTATATCACTCGCGACCTCTCGCAGGGGTCCTCAGAAGTTCTGATAACATGCTCTTGTTATCCAATTACTTCAGGGCTGGTACTTGTGGGATTTTATTATACCTTACTAATGTTTATGCACCACACACAATAAGGATGAAATGCAAAAAGGAGGTTGTTACAGTTATATACAGGTTGTTTGGTTTTTTTTTAAATTCATGTTTGCGCCAATCTACTTATTAGTTATTTAATTAAATATTATCAAAATATTATATTTAAATAATATAAAAAAAAAATGAGAGGAAATACTTACCACAATTTTTTAGTGTTCATGTATAATGTTCATATCAAACAATATAATTTTTTGGGTTAACCGATGTGCCAACCCTAATACCTACAATCAATTTGACGTCAACCAACATGATGAAAATGTTGTTGTTATTGCCTTGAGTTGAAACTGAAGCTAATCGAATAAATAACTTTCAGTTAATGATGCTATGATAAATTAAAATAAATAAGATACCATTATTATTATTGTTATTTTATTACCTATATATTATTTTAAAATAATATAAATTTTCAGATCTTTATTTTAAAAATATTTGATTAGGTAGGTACTTGCCTACTTAGAAACATAAAAATAAAGGTAGATGCATTGCATTCTTGTCCCCTAACATTCAGGTAATGTAGGTAAGCAAAACAAGCAATCTTTGAAAGTACTAAGTTTATTTTTTTAAATCCCTGAAATGTGGGAAATTTACTTTACCATTTCACTTGCAGCATCAGCAATGAGATAGAATTTCCCATACAAAGAAAAAGATAGGAAAACAAAATAGTATGAAATAAATAAAGTAGGGACTTAAGTTGAAAGAGAGATTGTTTGAGGGGTTAATTCCATTTTATAGTTTCCTTAAAAAAAATAGGCACCTAAGTAGTTACCTAGAGGTAAAAAACTCTGTCTTAGAATTTAATTTCCGTCCTCATTAGACTATTTAGGCACAGGTTTTAGGTAGCTGATTAGTGGCTACTTACAGATAAGGCACAACTTTCAAGGCTATTTATTACAAAACCTGTTGGGGGCCTGTCACTTTAACATGATCATGATTTATCAGAGTATAACCACTCTGCCTATAATAAGTTATTCTAAATAATAATTTGCTTACCAATTTAATTTAGAAACAGGCAAAGTTAACTTGAAAATTTTATAACCTCAAATATGTGACAGCTGCGCCTGCGCCGGTACCAGTGTTGCCAGCCTTGCTTGATGTAGATGATTCGATTAAAATTCGATAGTATTGTAATCATACTGTTGTAAAAATTAACTGGACCGCTTCTCCATGTTTTCGCGTATTTGTTGTGAGGTCCGCAAGGAAAATAAAGAAAGATTTTCATTTAAAATGAATATTCTACATCTTTTTCATGGCAACACAAAGATTTAGCGCGTTTTTTAGATATTTGAAATCTTATTAATCTAATTAATACCTTCTAGAAACCTTGGTAATTTCTTAAGTTTGGACTATTTATTATGGTCTAAAGAATAATCTTTCCCATACAAAGTCAAAAAAACAATTAAAAATAAGGTCGATTTCCATAAAAAATAAAACTAGATAACAATATAGTAGGTTTAATAGTAAACTTTGCCAGTCTCAACTTAATACATATAACATTTTAACATCCATATCAATCATCACACTTTAGCATTAACATCATGCATAATGTTTTGTTGCCTTATTTTATTATATTGTAAACTTAAATGCAAAATAAAATCATGATTTTAATTTACAGTCCATACAGTGTGCTTAAAATTAATTGACTTACAGCTAGGATAATATAAAAAGAATACAAAAACAATAAATTCAATGTTAAATTCTTATAAATAATGCTGCAAAAACAGACATTTATCCTGCATTATGTTCTTTCAAACGTAATTCCAGTTTAACTTATGTAGAAATACAGTTCTTTTTCAATTGAGACTACATGATTTGATTATCTTTAATTTAATTTTGATTTTACCCCATTGAAAAGGTGTTAGATACAAGATAGGACATCATACTTACATCAAATAGGCACCAATATGGAATGGCATTGAAAATGCATTTCGGAAGTACTTTTTTTTCTACAATTTGGCATCAAAGAATTGTAGTTCTTTGTCCGCTTCCAACTTATAAAAGTAGCTCTCCACATAGTCATCAGTAACTTCTGCCAATGTCTTTGGGTTCCACTGAGGATTGTTGTCTTTGTCAATCAGCAGAGCACGGACACCTGTAAGATCAGAAAATATTTACCATTAAATTAATTTATCTATATCTATCTTATCTCATCTATATATGAAGTATCAAGAATGTGTAGTCCACCCACCTTCAGGGAAGTCATGGTTCAAAGTGGCTCGGCAGGCGAGGCGGTATTCCATCTGAAGACATTGAGGAAGTTCCATTTGGGCACCTCGTTGTAAAGCTCGAAGCGTGATCTTCAAAGATCCTGGACACATTTGGCTCAGAGTCTGTAACATGAAAAGCAAAAATTTTACATTTTATCACCGTCTATCTAAGTGTAAATACAAGTAAGTAAAGAAAAATTTACATAATGTATTGCTCATTTAAAATGTGTGCATAGTGATGAATGACTTTACAGATATCTTTTACAGTAATAAAATACAAACCTGAAGAGTCTTCTTCGACCAATCGTTGTTAACCTTTTCAAGTCTTTCAATAATCTCTTCTATTGTAGAAGCAGCAAAACAATAGTTGATGTGTTTTATGTTCTCTGCTAGAGTGAAGTCACCCAATGGCTCGGCAAACTTGTTCAACAATGCATCTACTTCTCCTTCATTCGAGCACCGGGACAAAAGCTTCTCTAGTTCATACAGACGGCTGCTTGACACAAAATGAGTGCCAATACCAGCTTTGACTACATCCTGGCCTTTCAGTCTATCACCTGAAATAAAAAATCATCTTAAATTTTTTGAGTTATGTAGCCTTAGCTGATCTTTAAAAATCGTTATTAGGCTTACCAGTCAATCCTAAATACAAGCCTATGTTGACCGGCAATCGAGGAAGAAAGTATGACCCGCCAACATCAGGAAATAGACCTATCTTTGTCTCAGGCATTGCAATCATTGTCTTCTCAGTAGTGACCCTGTACCTGCCGTGGACTGACATGCCCAGTCCTCCACCCATAGTAATACCATTAATAAAGGCCACATATGGGATTTTGTACTTTCCTATTAAATAGTTCACATTGTATTCTGTAAAGAAGAATTTTGGTCCCTCAACTTTATCAATAGCTTGCTTCACATCCCCTCCAGCACAGAATGCTTTTTCTCCAGCTCCTTTTACGATGACCAGAGTTTTACTCCTCTCCCATTCTTGTAGCTTTGGTAACAACTTTGATACCATAGATGTGTTTAAAGAGTTCAAGGCCTTTGGCCTGTTCAGGGTAACAATGCCAGCATTGTTTAAAGTTTCGAACAGAACATCTGCTTCCTGCGTCGACATCATTCGTTTAATAGATAGTAGACTATTTTTCAATAGGTTATTGCTTATTTTGAACATCTGAAACACCAAAAAGTTATTTATCAAGTTTTTGATTTGAAACCACGGACTTATCAGCTTATCACGCTACATGTTACCGGCTACGGACGACTCTCCTAATAATCTGATAATAGGTAAACAAATTACATAATACAATTACTTACATTGAACTATTGAACTTCGAAAACTTTTACCGTATGGCTAAAAGTTAACTTCAAAATGTTAGGACACGTTTGCACTAAAGTAACTAAAAATTTTTTTAAATCTTGAGATGTTGGTCTAAATCATTGGATAGCTGGACGATGCGGCTTCCTGCACCCAGAAATTATCTAGAAAAACAAGATAAACGAGCAGTGTTGCCGCAACCGAGATCCCAAAATACACATATCCGCCGCAAAAAGTGTACATATTGTGACAAAAGTGTACATGAGCATTTTTTTTTCGCAAATCACTCATAACAGCAGTCTTTTTTTTTGTAGTAATTTTTTGGATGTTTTTTGGATTGAAAACGCCATTACTTTTTAACGCGGGCTTAACGTACATCCAGCAATGTATTGTAAACTAATATTTTAGGGCCCGGTAAATTGGGTAGTGAGATCGCTGCTTCTGTGATGAGTGAAAGAGATGCTTTAATATGGAGTTTTGCTAGAGCAAGGGAGATAAAATGAGTTAGCTTTCTCTACGTTTCTCTATACGCAGCAGCGCTCATTTATTTCTTTGATTGAGATATTTTGGCGGTGAGTTCAAAGAAATTACACATGTACTGGCAAGATTACACATTACACATGGGAGCCCAAAAAGGTACGTCAAATGTGTAAAATGTACCCTAACGGCAACGCTGTAAACGAGTTCAAAAATTCTCACAACATGCGATTCAAGCAAGTTTGACATTTGACATTGACATTTTGTTTTTTATTTTAATGTTTATGCTCCCTTTTGGAGAGGAATGGACACGGACAGGCTCAAGCCAAAACCCTAGGACCAAGTATGTTGTGTTGATACTTGGTCCTATCCTAGCCAAAGCCCAAAACAAAACTCGTACACGTGGGGATATCAATCAGAACCGAATTGAAAATAGGAAAATAGAGTAACAGAACAGAACTCCTTCTGTTTATATTTCCCGCGTAAAACACATTTTGGTTTTATGAGGTTGCTATTTACTTTTGGTAGAAAAAGATTTTATGGTAATATAGTGACAAAAAAAGACAATAATATTCATTAATGCATATATTTAATAAATATATATTTATAATATATTACCTAAGTATAAAATATACTAAATATATAAATATTAATATGACTAATAGCTTGATATTAGTAGATATCAATGTATGCAAGCAAACACGGTTTTAGATCTGGTAGGATATAATCCACTGTTATGGTAACATATTTTACAACTGTCAAACTGTCATATCAATGCAATGGCTGTCGCGTTCGTTCTCGCTTGGCACTCCCATTTCCTAAGATTTTACTAATTATTTTGAGCTAAATATGCGTGTCCAATAGTGGAAACAAAGTTTACAGACAGTGTAAGATGAATATTTTGTAATATCCATAGAACTGGAGTAATTTACAGGTATGACAGACATTTACCACTAACTGACCGAGTCCCAAATATTTACCGATTAGATAAAACTATTGTAATTTCTACACAGTAAAGATCATATTATTTACTATTAATTTACGGGAATGAATCATGTTACTCCTGATTTAAGCACTGCTATCTAGATAATCGTGGGAATAGGATGTGAAAACGTATTGTACCTACTTATCTAAGCCAAACGGAAATAATGCTGAAGGGCTGACGTGTGGGGCAACTAATAGGTTTAATGTATCGCTGCTGAGACCTGTTTTACTGCTGTGTATCGTCAAAATAACTAAATGCTGTTTATTTTCCTTTTAGGCAAGATGTCAACTATGTCCAGGACCATGCACATCAGCCAGCAGAAGCTGGCTGAGAAACTGATAATCCTAAACGACCGCGGGATAGGAATGCTCACGAGAATCTACAACATCAAGAAAGCATGTGGTGATGCAAAGTCCAAACCATCATTTCTCTCGGACAAAACCTTGGAGTCTACAATAAAACACATTGTTAGAAGATTCCCTAATATTGATGTAAAAGGGCTGCAGGCTATCACAAACATCAGAAATGAAATTATGAAATCTCTTTCTCTGTATTACTACACATTTGTGGACCTCCTTGACTTCAAAGACAATGTGTGTGAGCTTCTGAACATCATGGATGCATGTCAGGTTACACTGGATTTGACACTGAATTTTGAGTTGACGAAGAACTATCTTGATCTGGTCACCACTTATGTCGCCCTAATGATTTTGCTCTCTCGGGTGGAAGACCGGAAAGCAGTCCTCGGCCTGTTCAATGCTGCTCATGAGACTGTTCATAGTCAGATAGAGCCCAGCTTTCCACGTCTCGGGCAAATGATATTGGAGTATGATGTTCCATTGAAAAAGCTTTCAGAAGAGTTTATGCCCCACCAAAAAGCATTATTGAGTGCTTTAAATTCTTTGTGGCATGTGTACCCTGCAAGAAACATGACAGCAGAGCATTGGCGATCTGAACAGAAGCTAAGTTTGGTGAGCAATCCTGCCCAACTTTTGAAGCCATCTGAAACAAACACCATGTCTTGTGAGTATCTTTCTCTAGAATCTTTGGAGAGATGGATCATCTTTGGATTTGCTATTTGCCACCAAGTTTTGCAACAGGAGCATGCTAACAAAATGTGGGTGAGTGCATTGGAATCTGGATGGGTTTTAGCACTATTCCGTGATGAGGTCATCTATATACATACTTACATCCAAAGCTTTTTTGATGGGATCAAAGGATACAGCAAAAAGATTTCAGAAGTAAAAGATTGCTATCATCATGCTGTTCAAAAAGCAGGATATAAACACAGAGAAAGGAGGAAGTTTTTGAGAACTGCTTTAAAAGAATTGGGTCTAATTTTAACTGACCAGCCTGGACTCTTAGGACCGAAGGCTCTATTGATTTTTATTGGCCTCTGCTATGCCAGGGATGAAGTATTCTGGCTTCTGCGTCACAATGACAATCCTCCACAGAAAGTCAAGGGCAAATCCACAGAAGACTTGGTTGATAGACAACTTCCAGAACTTTTGTTCCACATGGAAGAGCTGAGGGCATTGGTGCGCAAATACAGTCAAGTTATGCAAAGATACTATGTCCAGTATCTTTCAGGGTTTGATGCAGTGGCATTGAACCTTATGATTCAAAATCTACAAGTTTGCCCAGAGGATGAAAGTATTATCCTCTCTTCTTTGTGCAATACTGCTGCAAATTTGAGTGTGAAACAAGTAGAAGATAATGAGATATTTGACTTCAGAGCTTTTCGACTTGATTGGTTCAGACTTCAAGCTTATACTTCCGTTGCAAAGATGCCTCTGAATCTTGTAGACCAAAGAGAGTTGGCACAGTTTATTGACAAAATGGTCTTCCATACAAAAATGGTTGATAACCTTGACGAAATAATGGTTGAGACATCTGATCTATCTCTGTTTTGCTTTTACAGCAAAATATTTGAAAGTCAGTTCCATATGTGCCTTGAGTTTCCCGCACAAAACCGATACATTATTGCATTTCCACTTATTTGCAGTCACTTCCAAAACTGTACACATGAGTTATGTCCTGAAGAAAGGCACCATATCAGGGAAAGAAGTCTATCTGTTGTGAACATTTTCTTAGATGAGATGGCAAAAGAAGCCAAAAACATTATCACAACTATTTGTGATGAGCAATGTACAATGAGTGACAAGTTGTTGCCTAAACATTGTGCCCAGACTATAGCACATTTGGCAAACAGGAAGAAAAAGGACAAAAATAAGAAAAATACTATAGAAATTGTTAAACCAGGAGCAGAGAGTTACAGGAAGACCAGAGAAGAATTGACAACAATGGACAAACTGCACATGGCTCTGACAGAACTATGCTATGCCATAAATTACTGTACCACAGTTAATGTTTGGGAATACACTTTTGCTCCTAGGGAGTACCTACACCAACATCTGGAGACCAGATTTTCAAAGGCTTTAGTTGGCATGGTCATGTTTAATCAAGACACAAGTGAAATTGCTAAACCATCTGAATTGTTAGTGAGTGTGAGAGCATACATGAATGTACTTCAAACTGTGGAGAATTATGTTCATATTGACATCACACGAGTTTTTAACAATTGCCTTCTACAACAGACACAAAACATGGACAGTCATG
Source organism: Scrobipalpa atriplicella (assembly GCA_029255725.1). Classification (NCBI taxonomy): domain Eukaryota; kingdom Metazoa; phylum Arthropoda; class Insecta; order Lepidoptera; family Gelechiidae; genus Scrobipalpa; species Scrobipalpa atriplicella. The sequence continues at coordinate 35,603 of JARACY010002665.1, forward strand.
GCGAAAAGACAATTGCATCATTGTATACTCAATGGTACTCTGAAATCTTGCTCAGGAGAGTGAGTGCTGGGAGCATATGCTTCTCTATGAATCAAAAGGCATTTGTTAGCCTCACAGCTGAAGGGGCCATACCTTTCAATGCAGAAGAATACTCTGACATTAATGAACTCAGGGCTTTAGCTGAACTTATTGGTCCATATGGTATGAAACTCCTCTGTGAAACCTTGATGTGGCATATAAGCAGCCAAGTGCAGGAGCTAAAGAAGTTAGTGGTACAAAACAAAGAAGTTTTACAGATGCTAAGAACCAACTTTGATAAACCAGATATAATGAGAGAACAATTCAAGAGGCTGCAGCATGTTGATAATGTCTTGCAAAGGATGACAATAATCGGTGTCATATTGAGCTTCCGACAAATAGCACAGGAGTCTTTGTTGGATGTACTAGAAAGACGAATCCCATTCTTGATTAGTTCAATCAAGGACTTTCAGCAACAATTGCCGAGCGGTGATCCGATGCGGGTTATATCGGAGATGTGCTCGGCCGCAGGTCTGTCCTGCAAAGTGGATCCGACATTAGCGTCGGCGCTTCGCCAGCACAAGGCAGAGTTAGAAGAAGAAGAACACTTAGTTGTTTGCCTCCTGATGGTGTTCGTAGCTGTATCCTTGCCACGACTAGCACGCAGTGAAGGCTCTTTCTACAGGCCATCATTAGAAGGGCACACGAACAATATTCACTGCATAGCACCTGCCATAAATCACATTTTTGGCGCGCTGTTCACGATCTGTGGCCAGGGCGATATTGAGGACAGGATGAAGGAGTTCCTTGCGCTGGCGTCATCTTCCTTGCTGCGCCTCGGTCAAGAGACTGATAAAGAAGCAATAAGAAACCGTGAATCAGTTTATTTACTGCTTGACTTAATCGTCCAGGAATCACCATTCTTGACAATGGATCTGCTGGAATCGTGCTTCCCTTATGTCTTAATTCGTAACGCCTACCATGAAGTTCATAAACAGGAACAAATGCTTTTGCATTCTTAAATATACTGTTCATTCTGAAACGTGTACTGGCCATGAAACAGGAAATTATTTCTATTGTATGTTTGAGATTAGTGTTGTATTGTACTTGTCAAATTCCAATATGTTAAGCTTTTAATTGCTATTGGTTTAGTTGTGCAGTTACGTGTTTAATTTAAATGGCTTTTTAGAGATATTTAGCTGCAAGATAGAACATTATTCCAGATCCAGGTCTTAATGAGACTGGTCAAGTATCCTTTTTTTTATCAATAATTACATTACATTATGCCTTATCTTATCATAAATAATTAAGTAATTATTATTTACTTTAAATTTTATATTACATAGGTTTGTTAGTAAACAAAGAGTTTTATAATCTAAGTTATGAAATTATAGTAATTGTAGGTGATGTATTGTAAGCATAAATAAACGAGTGATTATGCTGATTTGCGAAAAATAGAGATGCTAGATTAAAAATCAAGGAATTGCTTCTATAAAATGTTATTGGTAATTAGTTATATAATTGCCTTATGGAGATTATTTTTTTGTGCCTCAACTTCTGGACAACTGGAACTAAGTTATATTATTTCAAACACCTACCTATGTACTGCAGATGCATGTATTACTTGCACTTGAAATATTTTATATCATACCTATTATGCTCTTTATATTGATTAGTGTAATCTTCATTATCTCAATTATTTAAAGTTAATATTACATTAAGACACTTTTATACCTTGTATAATATTCTACACATTAATAAATAATAAGTAAATATGACGTGTTTTAATATCATCTAATCACCTTAACACCTGATTAAAAAAGATTGAAAATAATTTAGAAACGAGTGTTCCATTCTAACCCCTGTTGTACGCGCGCATTAAAATAAAAGTCTGTCATTCCATGTAAAATTTATTGTTTTTTATTTATTTTGAAATCACATGTTGTAACATTCATCTTGTTTAGTTAAAAATATTCACATTGTCATTTAAATAATCTATTACGGTAATCTAGCTTACACTTATCAATATAAAGAGCATAATAGGTATGATATAAAATATTTCAAGTGCAAGTAATACATGCATCTGCAGTACATAGGTAGGTGTTTGAAATAATATAACTTAGTTCCAGTTGTCCAGAAGTTGAGGCACAAAAAAATAATCTCCATAAGGCAATTATATAACTAATTACCAATAACATTTTATAGAAGCAATTCCTTGATTTTTAATCTAGCATCTCTATTTTTCGCAAATCAGCATAATCACTCGTTTATTTATGCTTACAATACATCACCTACAATTACTATAATTTCATAACTTAGATTATAAAACTCTTTGTTTACTAACAAACCTATGTAATATAAAATTTAAAGTAAATAATAATTACTTAATTATTTATGATAAGATAAGGCATAATGTAATGTAATTATTGATAAAAAAAAGGATACTTGACCAGTCTCATTAAGACCTGGATCTGGAATAATGTTCTATCTTGCAGCTAAATATCTCTAAAAAGCCATTTAAATTAAACACGTAACTGCACAACTAAACCAATAGCAATTAAAAGCTTAACATATTGGAATTTGACAAGTACAATACAACACTAATCTCAAACATACAATAGAAATAATTTCCTGTTTCATGGCCAGTACACGTTTCAGAATGAACAGTATATTTAAGAATGCAAAAGCATTTGTTCCTGTTTATGAACTTCATGGTAGGCGTTACGAATTAAGACATAAGGGAAGCACGATTCCAGCAGATCCATTGTCAAGAATGGTGATTCCTGGACGATTAAGTCAAGCAGTAAATAAACTGATTCACGGTTTCTTATTGCTTCTTTATCAGTCTCTTGACCGAGGCGCAGCAAGGAAGATGACGCCAGCGCAAGGAACTCCTTCATCCTGTCCTCAATATCGCCCTGGCCACAGATCGTGAACAGCGCGCCAAAAATGTGATTTATGGCAGGTGCTATGCAGTGAATATTGTTCGTGTGCCCTTCTAATGATGGCCTGTAGAAAGAGCCTTCACTGCGTGCTAGTCGTGGCAAGGATACAGCTACGAACACCATCAGGAGGCAAACAACTAAGTGTTCTTCTTCTTCTAACTCTGCCTTGTGCTGGCGAAGCGCCGACGCTAATGTCGGATCCACTTTGCAGGACAGACCTGCGGCCGAGCACATCTCCGATATAACCCGCATCGGATCACCGCTCGGCAATTGTTGCTGAAAGTCCTTGATTGAACTAATCAAGAATGGGATTCGTCTTTCTAGTACATCCAACAAAGACTCCTGTGCTATTTGTCGGAAGCTCAATATGACACCGATTATTGTCATCCTTTGCAAGACATTATCAACATGCTGCAGCCTCTTGAATTGTTCTCTCATTATATCTGGTTTATCAAAGTTGGTTCTTAGCATCTGTAAAACTTCTTTGTTTTGTACCACTAACTTCTTTAGCTCCTGCACTTGGCTGCTTATATGCCACATCAAGGTTTCACAGAGGAGTTTCATACCATATGGACCAATAAGTTCAGCTAAAGCCCTGAGTTCATTAATGTCAGAGTATTCTTCTGCATTGAAAGGTATGGCCCCTTCAGCTGTGAGGCTAACAAATGCCTTTTGATTCATAGAGAAGCATATGCTCCCAGCACTCACTCTCCTGAGCAAGATTTCAGAGTACCATTGAGTATACAATGATGCAATTGTCTTTTCGCCATGACTGTCCATGTTTTGTGTCTGTTGTAGAAGGCAATTGTTAAAAACTCGTGTGATGTCAATATGAACATAATTCTCCACAGTTTGAAGTACATTCATGTATGCTCTCACACTCACTAACAATTCAGATGGTTTAGCAATTTCACTTGTGTCTTGATTAAACATGACCATGCCAACTAAAGCCTTTGAAAATCTGGTCTCCAGATGTTGGTGTAGGTACTCCCTAGGAGCAAAAGTGTATTCCCAAACATTAACTGTGGTACAGTAATTTATGGCATAGCATAGTTCTGTCAGAGCCATGTGCAGTTTGTCCATTGTTGTCAATTCTTCTCTGGTCTTCCTGTAACTCTCTGCTCCTGGTTTAACAATTTCTATAGTATTTTTCTTATTTTTGTCCTTTTTCTTCCTGTTTGCCAAATGTGCTATAGTCTGGGCACAATGTTTAGGCAACAACTTGTCACTCATTGTACATTGCTCATCACAAATAGTTGTGATAATGTTTTTGGCTTCTTTTGCCATCTCATCTAAGAAAATGTTCACAACAGATAGACTTCTTTCCCTGATATGGTGCCTTTCTTCAGGACATAACTCATGTGTACAGTTTTGGAAGTGACTGCAAATAAGTGGAAATGCAATAATGTATCGGTTTTGTGCGGGAAACTCAAGGCACATATGGAACTGACTTTCAAATATTTTGCTGTAAAAGCAAAACAGAGATAGATCAGATGTCTCAACCATTATTTCGTCAAGGTTATCAACCATTTTTGTATGGAAGACCATTTTGTCAATAAACTGTGCCAACTCTCTTTGGTCTACAAGATTCAGAGGCATCTTTGCAACGGAAGTATAAGCTTGAAGTCTGAACCAATCAAGTCGAAAAGCTCTGAAGTCAAATATCTCATTATCTTCTACTTGTTTCACACTCAAATTTGCAGCAGTATTGCACAAAGAAGAGAGGATAATACTTTCATCCTCTGGGCAAACTTGTAGATTTTGAATCATAAGGTTCAA
>JARACY010002666.1:0-40337 GCA_029255725.1 Scrobipalpa atriplicella
CGCATGTGGTTTTTATTCGTACGTAGCATGCGTTTGTGTGTGTGTGTGTGTGTGTGTGTGTGTGTGTGCATTCATATTGAAACTAGGTGGACTATATCCTCGACGATATTAACGTCCTAGTGGAAAAACAGAGCGACAGTATCTTGTCGTTGACGTGCCGTTGCCGTACCGTCTAGCTAGTGGAAAAAACAGCCAATTAATTACATGCAATTTGACGCAGCTGCATCATTGCACCAGCCATCTCATGTGTCGTTATCTGATAACAGTGTCAACTTAGCTGCATGATTAATATTGATAAGGACCTATTTATACATATGATAACATAAATATTATGTCGTCCTTCATTTTCATCGGTATTTAAAATTGTATATGCCTTATCTATCTAGAAATACTTCAATGTCACAAATTAGTCAAGAAAACTGGATATTTCGTGTTTGTTAAAATAAGTATGACTAAAATGATTCAACGGAATCCTTGATTCAATAGCCTTCAATTTCCTTTGATAAGTGAATTAAGAGTTTATCGTGTTTATACAGGCTAGATTTTCTATCTGAAATGGACTTCACAATACTTTCGGTGTAAACAGAATAATATACCTACGAGTAGATTTGTCATTTTATCAATCAAGTAAATGAGCACTTCACATATTTATTTGATCCGATATTCTTAAAGATAGTCTTTTCAGCTTTCAGCTTTACAACGAAATCTGGACGACCCAGATCTCGTTTCTTTGAAATCTGTGTCCTCGAAATTATCAGCACTCATCCAGGCATCCAGGCCTTGCCCGGGATTGCCCTTTGACATTCGCGTAGGCGGAAGGCCGCGCACGCGTGGTACCCTGGATCTACGGTTGGGGGGGAGTCCTCAGGGGGACTCCCTTCCCCCTACATCCCCCAGCCTGTGACGCACTTGGAGCCTATCTGGGGCTATTAATAGAATCAGGATACTGTTGATTCCTCGAATACGTTTAGTACTGCTGAGATGTTTTCGCTTTGAGGATTAATAGGGATATAAAGCGAATATGCGTCGAGGAATCGTTCTTTTAATTATTAATATTATGGATACTGCTTTATCTTTTAATATTCGATGTGTGAAATAGATTATCCTTTTCCTATAAACAGTTCATACCAACTCTAGGGTGGTGCAAATGCCTTGCTCGTGTGAGCTTGGCTTGTTTGCATCGGAACGGAATCCAACTCTTTAGAGTAGCCGGTTAGGCACCATATCCGCAGAGTGGTCCTCCCCGCAAGGGGGCCCTTTCCCACGTGTATCCCTGTCGAAATAATGCAATGTCTACGTTAAGCGTGAAAGCAAGCTCACAAGAGCAAGGCAATTGCAAACCAACTGTTATGCGGACACTTCCGCACCTGATGAGTCGAAATGAAGACGAAACAGTGGTCAGAAAACGATGAACTGATGCGTTTCTTGTTCTTCGACATTCATCTGACAGGCCTTAGTGCTTTTCACGCTTAACCGTCTAGGGTAGTGCTGTATCGTTTGGGTCTTAATAAATATAAACAAGCTAGAAATACTCGTTATATTCATCTCTAGACACCTTAAATCTGGAACCGAAAACACGAAGAAACATATAAACATTACTTATTGCATTCAGGTATTCAGGCATTGCATGACCTCATACACGTACAAAGTAACTCTCGTAATTCTCTGCTAAAAATAGTTGGTGTTGTGCTGCGCGGGAGCACGTCACAGCTCGCGTCTCTGTGACTCACATATGAAGTGATATTCACATACCTATGAAGTACAGATCCTGGTAAATAACTTGAGCATTGAGGGAAAAATTTGGGCATCTAAAATTATCTCTTGAATGGATCTAATTGCGTTTGTGTTGTTTTCCGAAAACAACTGTACTAGCTTTCCACCTTCAGTTGTAAATGAGTTTTCCTGTCGGAATAAGTTAAATACTGCTTTCCACCTTCAGTTGTAAATGAGTTTTCCTGTCGGAATAAGTTAAATACTTTCCCAAAAAATAGCCTATGTTCGGTTCCAAAAAATTTTTATTCGAAGAGTAGGTACCAAAAGTTAGGTATTGTGAATACAAAAACAATGCAGTAAAAAATGAATAATTGAGATGATTTTACAAAAATAATGGTCTAGAATTGTTAAGTTAGTGGCGCGAGCTCGCCTCAAGGATGTTCTCAACTCCATACGAGCCCATTATACTCAAACTATGTACTTCCATGTTATTGTTGTTGTCATATAGTAACTATACTTCTGTTGTTAAGCGATAAATATAGCCTCGCTTATACGGGTATAGTGTGTATGCAGATGTGTCATGTGTATAATTTCCTATAACTATTTTGGAACGTTATTTGGTTTAGTGAGAAAAGTTCAATTTCAGGGCATTAATTTAGGAAAGTTCTTGACAAGCAATAGTAAGCAAGCTCATGTTGCCTTTTGGCGACTTAGATTTCTTGTTTTTAAGTCTTGATATACGGGTTGTAAGGGACGCAAACTGATAAGAGTTTCTCAGTTAACGAAACTGAACAACTTCTTTCAGGAAAAAGAAATGAAATTTTTCACTTTCCCATACAAAATGATTACCTCGATCAGTCAAATTGTTTGGGAAAGCCTTTTTTTTTCATTTTTTGAAAGAATTTTCTGGTGAAAGTTGTTTAGTTTTGTTAACTAAGCGAGCAACCAGCAGGTACATATTTTATTAACTAAAAACTTGCAGATGAAAAACTGCTCAGCTGACTTTATTAAGCTTCCCATGACAACGTGTCTCACTTAGCATTGGGTTACGAATTTTAATTCACTTCCTTCCTCCATTTTTTTTTCGGTCGCTCTTTACTTCCTTTAGTCTCACAATTTATAATGTCTGTTCATCTTTTGTCATACACACTTAGTGAATTACCCGGATGTATCTAACGTTACAACGTGTAACAAAAGGGGTATAATAAGACGCAATCTGTGATAAGACAATACTTATAAAACTGAACAACTGTTTTCAAGGAACATGGGTTAAAGGTTGAAATCACACATTGCTATCGATTCGGTGAGAGCACGACTTGACTAAATCTTAAATGAAATTATTGCCGCCGCTTTCTGTTCTCTTGGGGCAGAAAATGACAGGTGACCATTCTAGTCTTTTTTTTTGTGCGGTGCACAACTGCCCCGATTGTACAATCAGAGAATTAAATTTTGAACAGTTATGAATAATGAATTTTCTTTAATTTCAGTTCCCTGAGCTGAACAACTACGAACTACAGGACTTCAACAACAGATGGCAGTATTTTGAGGATATAAATCGAGGTAAGATAAAATTATTTTTTAATTTTTTATTATTTAGATACAAATTACAGGATGACCATATCTTTACAGTGGGCTCAATTTTAAATACCACTTTCTAAAACTACATTTTGACAATATGGCCCAAAACTGGTCGAACAAAAATAATGGTATAAAAATTGGAACCAGTGAAAGGCCCAGGGTATTTTTAGTCAGTACACAAACAGGCTGCTTAATGTCTAAGCAACTCATATGACTCAGACAACAAAATTGAACAGCTTTCACGAAAAAAAAAACAGTTTGCATTCCGGAAATAACCTTGTGTTATTCAAATAATTATATTAATTATAATTTTGCCTAAGTATTTAAAAAAAAAAAAACTTTGCTGAGCGTTTAAAGTTAGGAACCTGATAATTAAACTGAAACTAAACAAATAAATATTTACTTATTCTCTTTATACTTTAGTAAGTAAGTATTTATTATTTAACTTAGCATTAACATAACCCGGTGTCATGTTGAAAATGCTTTGTAAAGAGATTCGTACAACATCGCAATAAACAAAGAGGTAAACTTTTATTACACAAACTAAGTCGTCGGTAAAAGACAATAATTATTTCTTAAAGCAAATTATTTAAACTTCGATACCTATGTGCCAAACTAATGCCAAACACATGGATTCCATGTTTTCTGAAATAAGCTACCATAATAATTTCTATAAACAGTTTATAGTTTTTTTTGCTAAGGACTAAAGCTGCCTAGTATCACAGACACAGGTTCAGTATTAAGGCCCGTATTTATAATCAGCTCTCAAGAGTGACAGTGAGTTTGAGTTTGTATCAGAAATATCATTTCTGTACAAAACGGCCTGTCAAATCCATACTTAATATTGCTCTCAATCTTGAGGTTGCTTCATAAATACGATCCTAAATCTCTTTTTTATCGGTCCCTCAATGCTGAGGATCAAGGGTTTTCTAGCTCTGGTGGTAGCCATCAAGGTGGGATTGCCTTTTTTATAACATTTATCATAATTAGTTCTATTACCAAGTTGTTTATTTACCAAGAGCTGCCTTTATCTGCTATCTCGGTCCGCTAGTACCTCTGCCGCCCACATGCTCGCAACGTCGCGACGGTGCCGGCGGCGCATGCGCGAACCCCGCGTCGATACTACTGATGCTGTAGACTTGCACTAAATATTTCACCGTCATTCTCGTTCTCAGGAGTTAGAATAATAACGCGAAATGTGGTAGGACTACCAGTGAAATTACGCAGCGTTTAGCAAATTAAAGATTTTTGAAAAATCGCACATTCTTTTTTATTTTCTACACTGACACGATGTGCTCAGCTGATCGAGTTGTTATTTTCATCATCATCTTCCTAGCCTTTTTCCCGTATTTCACGGGGTCGGCTACCTAATCTAGGGGATTGAACGAGGGTACTGGTTTCGAGTTGTTATTTTGTAGAAAAGAAAACTTTTCATAAGCATTTTCTTTTAAGTTCATGAATATAAAGGGCAGTTTAGTTGATTTACGTTATCTCCTAATACCAATGTTGTTTTTCGTTATATTTTGTTATACAGACTTAATTTAAGTGTCATACTATTCATGGATAAAATTCTATGTAGGTACAGATAAGTATACTTTCATTTGATGTACTATAATCTTGAATACTATGACTAAAAAAATATAAATTAAAAACTTAACAATGCTCACAGCTATCCTATTAGTGTTACACTCACATCTAAACATATACAACAAAATATAAAAATAGTGCACAAAGTTCTTTGAAAGGGTGCGCTCCAAAGAATTATTACAATAATCTTTATTTCATTATAAATCCAAAATCCTTGATTGATTTTCAATTTCAATAAAGATTTAAATCATTTTACGAAATTGGTAAGTACTATGTATTTTATTTAAGTGAGACGTAACATAACATTTAGAGACGCAGCAGTTCCGGTATTTTATAGTTATCACTCCTTAAACATTAATAAATTAATAGTAAAACAAAGTCCAAAGTATCAGTAGTCGCGAAGACAGCGGGTTGGTGTGTGCGTGTGTGCGTCACCGAGTGCACACACAGTGCAGCGCGTCAGTGTGTGCGTGTCAAGGTCAGGGTAAGGGGACGCAAGTTGAGGACATTTTCGTTGTGCCAACAAGAAATATATGTCACAAGGAGAAATAGGGAAAATGTTCAAAAAGAGGGTGAAATTGCTCTTGGTACCTCAACTTTTATATGCATAAATATGTTTTTGTCTTTAATTATTGAAATCAGGATTTAAAAACTTGGATCCTATTTTATTTTCCTGAACAACATACTCGTATATGTATGATAAAAAAAAATTGACATCCGTTTTTCTAATTTCTGTCAAGTATCTATTCTATTCCATTCTACTTCAAAAAATTTGACATCCGTTTTTCTAATTTCTGTCAAGTATCTATTCTATTCCATTCTACTTCCACGTATTAAAAATACCAATTTTCTTATGCCAACAAAACCGAAAACTTCAAAGACAATTTTGTATTGTTTGCCAAAATCAACAAAGACTTGCACCTTGCACACTCCATGCCTCAAGGTCAAGGTGGCACGTGGCCGCTGGCGGTCGCGGGGGGAAGAGAGGGGGGAAGTGTCTCAAGGTGGGACCCCTCGGGAACTGGGTGATTTGGGTGGCCCAAATTCGACGCACGGTTTTCCTTGTATAGTTTCTGCGAAGTGCACATTTTGCAGTGTTCCAATTTGTGTAGTTGATGAAATATAATTTGAGCGGATTTGTGATTACATTTTGTACGTCAAATCAGCTCAATCGGATTATATTTTCGTCCACGGGCCAGGATATAGGACGTAAAATTAGGATCTCTATTTTCGTTAAAATGATAATTATAGGTATCCTTTTAAATTACCTTCTCAAATTGCTTGCAGATCAACTTTGATCTGATGATTAATATTTATAATATTTCCTATAAAAACGCGAATATGGCAATTTTTTACGGTCTGAGACTGAAAACCTATACCTAAGTTCCTCTATATAGACTGCTAACGTTTTAAACGATACAGAGCCACCTGTGAGCCAATTCTGAAAGCTGTTTGGCAAGAGAGTCCGTAGGCGACAGCGTAGCATGTGCATGCTACGAAACCAGACGCGGTACTTAGTTCATAAGCCGACGCACAGGTGGCTCTGCTATACCGTAACTAGAAATGAAAATACAAGAAATATTATAAATTAAAAAGCTTTTATAATATTTAACTAAACAGACACATTTAGTTTGTAATATAATACGTATGTTATTTATTACTGTGATTTTAAACAACTGTGCAACAAAAAACTCAAATAGCTGCATGACATCGAAAACTCAAGAAGCAACCAAGAAGACAAAGCATTGGAAAGAGAAAATAATTGTACTACGATTAACATAACCTCTAATCATTGCGGAGTAGCCCTTTTGCTACAATTATTATGTTACGTCACAAAAAAAGGTTTAGTCACAAAAATGTGTTAAACACTGTTAAGCGTAGTACAATCCTCTCTGAACTCATCCTCTAGAAGAAAGAAGAAGACTATCGAACGACCGGGTGCCACGCTGTGCTCTCTCGTGTTTCGTGTGAGTGAACACAGCTGGTGGTATCTCAGTTGTTCTCTAGTTATCCCCAACTTACTACAACGAGAGAAAATAAAAGAAGATGAAGATAAGCAACGTACGACGATGGAGTTTCGGCTGATTGAAGCGGAGATGGAAAATGGATGGAAGAAGAACGAGAAAACTTGTATATCAATTCGTTAATTCCGTTTTTTAACCCCAAAATTTAAGATTGTAGCTTTTAAATAGATGGTCCAAAATTGAGGCAAGGTTTTCCGAATGAAAACTGTATTAAGAAACAAACTTGTTAAAGATAGTTTTTTTGTTGTCAGACAATATTGACGACAAAATGTACATATCTAAGTAATTCGTAAACTATTACACATTTAGATGATAATCATTTTAAGTACTAGTTAAAAACTGTTTGAATAAGTCAAATCAAATCAAATCATTTATTTGCAAGCAAACAATGGTACATAAGTTCTTATAAATAAATCACAAAGGACAAGCATGTTGCGCCAATAATTGCATACAAAGAGTAAAAATATATTGAATCTTAAAGTCCGCTTATCAATACAATTTTAATATTACATAAAAAATACTTATACAATGTCAAAATGAGGTCAAAATATTTGAAGTTGGTAACAGTTCTTTCATTTAATGCGATTTTTCATTGATTTGTATGTCTAATCCACAGTCAAATCAGCTCAAATTAAATGGGAGAACTTCAGACATTAGTCACAGAATTAATAATAGTACTGAAAGGAAAGCAACATTGTAACACACATAGTGACGTGTTTTCGTTCATAACTGGCAATAATATTACAATAGTCGCTTACATTGTTAAAAGCATTTTCTTATTTCTCCACAATATGTGGAAAACAAGTAATTACGTGTGGTTGATTTAATATTTCATTCGCATCTATTGCGCAGACGCACCGGTAGGAATGTTTCTATTTTTTTATATTACTTAGCTAAAGCTGGGAACACACTGAATGTTACATTAATTTGTATTGTTATAAATATAAGGGATTTTTAATATTTATTGTCATCATATTTTTGTTGTAAATTATAGCATTGGACAGAATTACGCGCTTTATTTTACCGAAAATACACACTATGTGTGCTTGTGATCAATATCCCAAAGCTGAGCTAATTAATAAGGAAAAAGGAAATTCAAAATAAATACCTGGCAATCAAAATATATGAACTATACAACGTGTAACATAAAGGGTATATGCATCGTGAAATGTGTGAATCTAACCATGAAACTGAACAACTTTCCCTAAGTAACATAGGTCGAAATATGAAAAAAAAATCTTGAGCTCCCATACTAAATGCGCTATCAGCTGATGCATTTTATATGGAAGGTCAAATTTTTTTTCCCATTTTTCGACCTATGTTCCTTAGGGAAAGTTGTTCAGTTTCATGGGTAGATTCACACATTTCTCGATGCATATACCCTTTCTGTTACACGTTGTATACAACAAGAGGGAGGAGGCCTTTGCCCAGCAGTGGAAAACTAACGACTAAATAATATAAGATACAACAAGAGTTTTCATTCACCAAAGATTTTTTAAGGGCGTGTACAGACTATGAGACTGAAACTGTTCTTGAGCTGAAATTATTGAGTTTCATGGTCTAAACGAGCCCTTAAAATCTCTTTGGCGAATGAAACATCTCGTATATGATAGTATAGATATCTCAATCTTATTTATTATCACTAAAGTTTCTATTTGCAGATATTAAAACAAGGTTAAAGTTAGTGTGTGGGTGTTAGATCTAGTTTCTAGACATCCAATTACAATGAAGGCAAGGCCAGTATTGCAATTTAGGAGCCATTTATCTAAGGATAAAATATCATAATTGTTTTGTTCATATCTTACTAGGTTTAGCTATAATTTATTGTACCCGAATAGGTACTAGTTAAATTCGATTTTATTCAAGATTGTAATTTGTGTACCTAATAGACGTGGTAAAATCATGCGGTGAAATCTTTGGATTATGACATATGTTTTTCTATATCTTTGTCTATATTGATAATCCATCCAAAGAATATAAGAACAAATGAGAAAAATAAGCGTACTCCTCCGGTACAAAATGATTCGACCAACTATATTATTTTTATTTATTTTACATTTTACGTGAAGAAAAAGAGGACACAAATAAAAGATAAACACAAAAGACTTAGTCTATTCACCTACACTACAATACTAGCCGTTTTCGCCACCTCTTTCTGGGAAATTTCATAATAGGATACTGCAAAAAATAACACATTACAATACCTTCCAGCCGGTGTACACCCACCCTAACACTTACGAGTCGCACGCGCAACTTGCGTGCGCACTTTATTTTAGCGGCGAAAGTCGGGCGATGTGTGTTTACCGACTCCGCCCTCGCCACAAGCCTTAGTACTTATTATACAAATACTCGTAGGTATATGATAAAGAAGCAATACATACAAACAAACATAAAGTCAGACCTTATCCCTTCGGGGCTGAGCAGAACGCATAGTACCTAATAAAACGTCTGCCACCAACTCCATACATCAAAACTTCTTAAAAAAATGACGAAAAAAAGTGACACTTGTGTAACCCATCAATATGTTATTGATAATGTGTCAATATGTTTCAATCAGTAGCAATCACTGAGTAATTAATCAACTAGCGTTTTGTAGCAATATGCGGAAATTGCACCAACACCAAACTATAATACTTTCTTTATTGCATCAAACTATAAAAGAAGGTATTCTATACAACAAATTTTGACATAGCTTAAAGTCACTCCTTTGTCCCTTACTGGATAGGCAGAGCGTGAATGCCTAGTAAGAGGCGCTCTTGTCAAGTCTAACAAGGTTTGAACCTCATTTCAGAGAGTACGAACTGGGTATTGCTATAGTGATAAGTTGTCATCCTTTCGCCTAAATTACAATAAACTGAAACTTTTGCATCCCTTAGCTTGTTTTGTACAGCATGCTCGGGAGGAGAAGCAGCTGGCACATTCTATGTTTTTCTGTTGCTCTCAATCCAGCATAGAATAAGGAATAGGTTGGATGTGTTTGATTTACATTAAACTTGTAACTCAACTTATAGTTAAGGGTCAATTCAAACCGAGATACGAACTCCTTTTTCAGGAATCTATGAGATACTATTTTAAAAACAGAACAGAAATTTACTCTGTACTCAAAATATGAATCCCTCGGTAAAGAGTGAGGTTATGTAACATCCACTGGCTGACCACTAATTGCTGTGGTCACATCGCGGTCATAAAAAGCACTGATGGAGACTGAAATATAACAAAAATTACAGATATATTACTTTAAATCTTAAAAAGTTTACCTGTTTTTTGATGTATTTTTTTAGTGCAGCATAAGTTTTACAAGCTGACCGTAAAAGAAAGATAATATCAAAATAAGTAGGTACCTTCTCAAATCTGAACACAGAATATCAAAAAAGAAGTACCTATTTCCTTTTTGATATTCTGTGTTCTTTATTTCCTTGACCTATTTACGATTGAGAGCCTGTGCTTGCTACGGCGTAGCACGTAGCAGTGCTACGAACGAGATATCCTTGTAAAAGTTTGACTAGGGCCCTTTCTACTGCGAAGATGTATTTTATTTATGTCATTAGTCATAAAATGGTGTCAAAGTTGTTAATTTTGTTGCACTATAGTAGCTAAGTGACTAATCTTTTTAATCTGAAAGTGTGTTTATTTGTACTTCTGCCATAATAAAATAAGGCAATAGATCGATGTAATGTAAATTCAATGATACCAATGAAGGCCTGTAATGTGAAAAAAAAAAACGTTTCAATGAGAATATAAGTAATAAGTAGAAGATAATATCGAAAATTTATTTCTAAGAAATGAAGTAATAATAAAATATCTTATTCTTAAAAATTTATAAACTATTTGTTTATATTTAACCATAAAATAGGTAAGCGAAAATACAATTACCTATTTACCGTTTTAGAAGTAATAATAATTTTATAAATACTTCATAAACATCCAATAACATATCTTTATTTGTATTATTCATGTTAGTATATGATAAAACGAGCCGGCGCTCGCAGTGGCTGGGAATGGCCGGTGCTGATGCTGACCACTTTCACTTGCCCGGGGAAATATACAAACGACACACTGCATTACCGAAATAAAAAGAATTGTACAGTATTGCATACCACTATGGCTATAATGGCTGATTTATATACATTGTTCATGTTGTAAGTACAGTGCATTATTGGCAACTGGCTGCAGTATAACATCCTTTTATATTTTTTGTATCTTTTTGATGAAAAATGTTACTTTGAAAAATGCCATTAGTATATAATTTGTTCGCTAAAAACCTAGTCGTATTTCTCTTTAAAACTCCCCTTACAGTCCATATTCTTCGCGAACAGCGACAGCCGTTTTGTTCTATTTTTTTTTTTTCTTTCAACTTTTATCACAGCCCTTTTGCCAGTTACTGCCTTGTACAAACGTTATACTCAGAAATGACGTACATAACTTTATCGGCTACCTGTTGTACGGTAAAATACATGTATTCGTCACAAGTAATCAAGTAATGAAAGCTGTCTTGCAAGGGTCACAAGTGAGACGAAAACTGTTTCTTTCTTTTAATTTCTCCTGTTTGAGTTTTTCCTCAATAAGGCGATTGATCAAATAACTTTGAATGCAATAATAGCCAGGTTTGAGGTGATATAATGTGTAAAGGTTTAGAAAATTTTAATAAATGTTAGCCTTTATTTAAAAAGGTTAAGTCTACATGGCTCATTTTCGCTTTAATTCAATTTTTCTTCTATCTTTCCTATAGTAAAGAGCACCTAAGTATTTCCCATCTGAGGGAGTCTTTATTATTACAACTTATCCTCATCATAGAGTCACTTTATTTCCTTAGAACCCTGATAATTCACTAACAAATAATCAAGATAGGTAATGATTTAAAATAAAATATCATAATAATTAGGCTTCTTACACCATTTCTTGGTTCTTACTACAGCATTTTTCAGCGCAAAAGGTTCCTTACAAATAAAATCCATTTCCATAGCTCGAATCAGTGCGCGTCACGGCTTGCCCCGGTTACATATCACCCTGACCTACCGCACCCTCTTCACCCGGCTCCTGCCCGGATCACCCGGATGTCCGTGACACGGCACCGGCTCGGTCGCCAGGGTCGCCCGGGAGCTTGTCAGGTCGTCATTGGTCCCTAAAGGTGATGGGAACTGACCCGAATTTACATTTAATTGTGTTTCCAGTTAGCTTCTCCATGGGTGTTCTGAATATTGTAATTTTTTGAATAGTAGAACCTCACCTTATAGAACGAAAGAAGCGTACTAACCTTAGACCTAATCAATACTCTAAAATCTGATAATTAGTTCTGTGCTTAAATTAGGAAGACTTTCTTGTGAGTCCCAGACGGCATGTTAGTTTTGCACCATTTCAAGCGTTATGATCATTCTATATTATTATTATTAAACAGTTTATTGCACACATGAACATAATATAGGACACAAACATAAAAAACAATAGCACAACACGTACAGCTTATCTCTAAAAATAAATCTCTTCCGGCTGACCTACGGTAGTGAGAGTGAGAGAGAGAATTATTAATTTAACTATTAATTTGTCCTTCAGCTATTGCTGCATAGTTTTAAAGCGTGAACCTAATACGATAGCGTTTCCCAGTCCCTTTTCCCGTAGAAGAGCTCAACTACTCACAAAATGGCGGAAATTGAGTCATGAGGAAATCACTTTTTCACGGGAAATTGAGTGCTATAGGAAAATATCAAGTAAAGAAATATTCGACGTAGAAATATTTTTGATTATGTTAAGGTTAAGATATTACTTTTTGGGCGTGTAGATAGGCTATAGTACCTAACTACCTACTAATCATATTTCTTATATTATTTCTATAATACTCTTTAAATAATTATAACACCTACATCATAATAGGCAGGCCCCATACAGCAGCAGTCTTCCCCATTAAACAAGAACCATAATTAAATGTCACCACTACCCTCAATGCGGCTCTATTAACCTTATCACTCAAGCGAACCACAATGGCTCCCTATAATTATCTTGGAAGACTTCTTGGCGCCTTCAAGTCTAAATATCTTTGGCCGGGGACTTCGGTCAGCCCGCCAATTCACTTGCCAACTGCCCTGGCACCCTTCTAGCCCCACATAGATATCGCAATAAGTAGAAGCGGCTTGTGTGACGCGACCTTGTATTGTAAACTATACAAATACAAAATACAAATAAAAATACAAATCACTTTATTTCCACACAAATAAATATTACAAAAATGGACACAATCACATAAAATTAACAAACTGGTAGGCTCAGACTTATTACTATTAGTAGGCATAGGCACACAGTGGAAAAAGGTGTGGACACGGCTTAGCTGATTTTAAGTCCACCCTACGTCAAGGGAATAGACAGAGGATAGAAGATGACTTACAGAGCAAAAAGTTTCAGTTTTATTTAAGCTGTAAATGAACTTACCTAGGTATTGAAATTCCGGTTCTTTTTTATTGGCGTGACGCGGTTTGCGCATTGCCAGATAGGTGTCATAATTTGAAGTTGTATGGAATCTTATTCTTAGCTTGTTCTATCGTCCACTCTTTATAAGTCACCTCTAGTCTAAAGCAAATCCAAAAAAAAACAGGGGATAAAAACCGATGGCGCCACTGTTGAGTGTTCCAAAAGAGACCAATGAGAAGACACAAAACTTTGATATTGACAGATTACTGACCAATCACAGGAAAAAGGAACACTTAACAGTGGCGCCATTTAGTTCTCAGTTTTTAACCCCATTTGCACAGGGTATTAGAAAATTAATTAATATTCAATGAACTGTAATGTCATGTCTATATTTTATTCTTTTTTATTTTACTACTGGGCAAGGGCGCGTGTTGAAACTAGTGTTGTGTGTGCTAACACAGTATCGACAGGGGATTTGTATAGTGTCATCAATCTGATTGCCAGACTGACATTTCGCAGGCAAAGACCAGCTGTCTGTTACCTATTTTTTATCGATTTATTTTGGGTTCCTATGCAGTCGGGCTTGCACAACCCTTCTTTTTTAATAAGGTATAAATAAACGATCTAAATGTCAGCTAAGTATATTAAAAGTACAAAAATTACAAAGTATAAACACTGCCTCCGTGGTCTAGTGGTCTGAGCCATGAGCTCACGATCTGGAGGTTCTGAGGATTCCCAGGGGGAACACAAAGTTAATATTTGTTCATTTATCACTTTGTAGGATTTTTCCCATTTTGGTCAGGACAATGCAGGCTGAATCACCTGATTGTCTGGAAGAAAAAGAATTCCGTGTTTCGGAGGGCACGTTAAGTCCAACATACCGGTCGCTGTGTTTGATAGAGATTGTTATACAAGCTATGACAGAGGCCTAATTACCTGTGCTATTACGCGGTTTAAAAACTCTGACATCAGGGCTCATCGGGTCGATCGACACGAAACCCCTACAAAAAAAAGGAGAAGAATTATAAGCAAAGTTTATTTTCCTACACACATGTTACTTAATTAGAAAAGCCAAATAATTAGACTTGATAAAATCTTATCCATTGCCTTTGACGTATGAGGATGTGCGTAGCTGTTTGCTACGCCGTAGCAAGGATCACCAAGGATGTCGTAACCCTATTTGAGTTTGAACAGAGTATGGGTAAAAGGCCAAACGGAGATACGTCATATAACTATCTCACGTGATAAAACTGTGATACGCTTATTTATATTATAGAAAAAAAAATACAAATAACACCATATCACTAAAATCTGGACCCCCTTATTACAAAAAACTAAAGACGCAAATAAGTTAAAAAAAATACATGATACGCGTCTACAGTTGTAACAAGAATAGAAAATTAATTATTATTTAGATTAGATGATCTTTATTTACACAACAACCAAAACAGATTTATGTATGACAGGTCAGGGATTGTTGTAACTGCAATTAATTTGAGTACATAATATGATAGGTCATAGATTTTTTTATAAAATAAGAAAACTTTTTATCTAAGTACTTTATTCATTTTTCTAAATCCAGCCCAGATGGCAGACAAGATCTATGTCTTTTTTTATTGCTTATATTTTTTTATATCATAGAAATATACAGTGTTAATTAAGGTTTGAGGTTAAAAATAAACTAATTAATGTATTTCATATAATTATTTAAACTTTTTTTAAATAGTGTGTTCACTAACAATAGTTTCTTAGTCAAAGAAAACTGTCATAGTAATGCCGTACAAATATTACAAAGGTAGAGTTTTCAAACAGAGCCACTGTACTGTAAAGGGGTTAATTAAAATCTATACTATACAAACACGTTCGTCTGTCGGTTTGTTTGTTTGTAATATTGTACTTGAAATGTTTTTTTTTTTAAAAGACGATAAAATGGTATCCTAGAGACAAGACGAACATAGGCTAATGTTTACTACGGGCCATTACCTCATTCCCTCTAAAAAAACTTACTTAACCGCAAGTGTAACCGTAGAACCCAAAGCTAGAACTAAATATGCCTGCACTTCTAGGTACAGTTTGTATATCTAATCTAGGTATAGTTAGTGGTATAGTTGTGCGATGATCTAACGTCAATCATGCTTGTTTCATCATGCCTATGCGCATGCGTCGCAGAGACCGTGAACTTTGCATCCTTGTCCTATATTCTATGAAAACTCGACTCTGTATGCGGAATTTGATGTAGAGAATAGAAAATACAAACTACATGCATAAAATCATCTTCAGTCTTGCAACTATCGCGTGTGTCATATTTTGAGGGTATTATTTACGACTGTGATTGATTGCTAATAGTAAAAGTTTTGTCAGCTCAGCGTCTGAATTGCAATACACCAAATCTCGAGTTGATTCCTACAGTACGAGTAACTAATTCATTAAACAAGGCTATAATATTGGTGACTCTACAAATATTTCGACAGACAATTTTTTTATAAAAGTTACTTAGTATGATTGGTGTAAAAGGGACGGATATAGAAGAGTGGTGTCGTAAGATTTGTAAGGGTTGGTAGCAGCTCCCGCTGCTCCCGGGCCCAAGTTCAGGGTCGGCACCTGGAAGCAACAGCTGGATCGATACTCGGCGTTGCAGCTTGAGGCGCGCGGGCGCGGGAGGCGCGCGGGCGGGGCGCGGGGGGCGGTGCATCGCGCGGCCTCGCCTGCCCGCCCGGCTGCACCACACCGAGCAGTTATTTCGGTGCAGCTGATCCATCGCAGTCGCACTCCGCGCCTCCGATAGCGCGCGCGCGCCCCCACGTTACAAACCGCCGATACCTACGCCCCCGCGCACTCTGCCGTTTTAAAACTCAACGTTCCTTTTTCAAATCGCGAAATTTTCTACTTTTCCACATCGATCACTGTTTGTTTTTCTAAGTGCCAGCACCTGTTGCGCTCTCGCGTGGTGAAACCGCGTGGAAAACTGTTTTTCTCGGTAGCGGACGCGTCTACTTTCACCGCTCACATTCCGCGGCTACAGCCTACGGCGCGATTGCACAAAACCAGTCCTCGCTATATTATATTTTAATGTTTTTTACGTGTCAACAGCTATTATACAATGTGCTCACTATCATATGACGGTGAAACTGGGGGCTGGTAAATGTAATAGCTCCATTAATTTCCGATAAGTGTGTACGCGTTTAGGCTTTATTGATCGATCAGCATCCGTGGTACCTAGGTCGAGAAAATATCTAGGGCTCAAAATTACCATGGCAACGCAAGCCTCGGCCCGGGTCCTAATAGGTAACCTAGATTCCCCCCACCCCTGCCCCGCGAAGCCTTACATCAAACATTGCCTACTGATAACTTGTAACATGGCATGTTCAAAGATCATTACTATTTATTGATTCAAACATTATGATTATCACGCATACCTCAACAATAACTATTGCGTTTTCTCGAGTCTCAAGGAAGCTTGTCTAATCATGTAGTTGATTAGAACACGTAGTTAATCGAGCTGCAGTCTTTCAAAATATTATCTAAAAGGTGAGGAGTCTGCGAAGTATGCAGTCTGCGAAGTATGCAGTAGCTGGCGTCTAGCCAGGGATGCAGCGTCGAAGGTCAGTGGGGGGACCTCGGCCTGCAGGGAGGGGGAGCCCCAATTATTTATGAGCGTCCCGCGCAGGTGCATCCCGGATTTCAGGCCCCTGTCAATTATTACAGGCACTTCAAATCGAAACTCAAACGAGTCTCTCGTGAACTCTACATATAAAGTATTTTTAAAAGAGAAAGTCGTGAAGTGCTCGTGTTCAAATTCCGTGGAATTCAAGTTAAAACTGATTGCAGGCAGCAGTATTCGCTGATAATATTGAAATCATAAAGATAGGTTAATAGATACTTGAGATATTAATGCGTAAACAGTAGTCCGATAAGTAAATATGAATCGAATAGACTACGATTGCAAGTTGGTACGTGCACAGGAGTGAGTAAGTTTGATGTTTCAATGTGGTTTATATTTTTATTTTTTCAATCGGTAGAGTTTAATTTCTGTAGGTATACCTAAATCTTTAAGTTCTTTTTTTTTGTTTCTATTGGTGTCGTTATAGCAGGAATGTTGGTAATCATACTTATGTCTTCTTTTACTATAAAAACGTTTTGTGCAAATTTATAAAACGCGAAACTTTCCCATACGGTTCACAACATTACGAACGCAAGCGCCACTCGACAAAAACCCGTAAAGAGGCACAAGAGGCCCGTCAGGTAAACACTATCACTTTCATCCGTGCTTATGCTGAGAGGTATTGCGAAACATGCGTGCAAGCCCCGCGGCGTGTGCGCCGAACTTTCCCCGGGACGATGACCGTGGCTCCACTTTCTAAACCGTGTCGTAACCACGTAACCGCCGATCGCCGCCCATTGTAATTCACGATACGCGCCCCAAACACGCAACGTCATTATCATTATACAGTTTTTTTCTGCAAATCCGTAGAAAGTCCGCATTTATATTACGTAGTTTCAGCCGTAAATTTTGCCGTAACTACGATAATTGCACGCTAAGAGCTGGGAAACTCTTGTCCTTGGTGCGGCAGAGCGTTTCGTGCCGTACATACAGCGTCCGGGCAGAGAGCCAAACGTTTGTAGAAACGCAAGGACGCTGCGCGAAAAAAAATTACTTCTTTATTTTCGCGAACAGTTTTTTGACAGCAAACTGGCTTGCGTTTCACAAACAAACATTATTCACTTTTGAAGTGAGTAAGCTTGAAGTTTAAACCTGACCTAACCTTGACCGGTTGTCCTAGGGCACCTAGATCCGTCCTTGGGCAGCTTGCCAGCCCCCTTCCCGCGGGGGGTGGGCGTCGCAAACACAGGAAGCGACCGATATTGCCAATCGCCGGTCAATAATGTAACTCTATTGCCAATTCGGCCTCTTACTTCTGCATTCCGGCATTTGAAACGCATAGATTAAGCGGTGCAGCGTAGTATAAATTATTTATTGCGTTTTGTTGATAATTGTTCGGTGCCGTTCTATAAATGGGTTATCGCGTTTATCACTTCCAATGTTCGTGCTAATTCAATATGAATGTAAACCGTTTAATTCAATGTCACAGTTCTAAACCAATTTGAAAAACAATCCATTTGAAAGTAAACTTAGATTAACAGTAGCAATCAATTTTATGGATAAAATTCTTTTCGATTTCAACTTGGTTATCTTTAACAGAAGTATTGGTAACATTTACAGCGAACCGATAAACACCTTCATTACAAAAATAACAGCATACCTGTCGTTGTGAGCGTGTAAATGACACACGACAGTCAGGCCTGCGCGGGCGCCGAAAATACCGCGATACCGAGCCAGCTCCCGAATTACGACGGTAAGGTTTGTAGGCCGCACCCGGCTAATTGATAGCACGTATTTTGAGGTGCATCTTGCAGCCAGGAGAAAACAACCAGTAAATCAGTGCAGAGAATCAGCGGCTTTGCCCACGCCGTTTTTGGCTCGAAGTGATACGATTCTGGCTAAAATGCAGATAAAACCAGATTGAAGTAACTTATCGTACCCAATTAAAAGGGTATGATTTGTAGGCAGCACCCAGATCATATTTTGAGTTTCATCGTGCAATTGGCCAGGAGAATACAACCAGTAAATCAGTGTGTTTGCTGTAGCCGTTTTGTGTTTGTGAAAAGAGATTCGATCCTTTTGAAAATCTATAGTTTTGAATCTGGTTGAAGTAGCTTATAAGGAGCAGGGTGCAATTGGCTCGTAGAATTCGTTACCACTAAAGCCAAGCTGTTTTCCAAAAACTAAAATTCGAACATCACTCAGTTCATCTTTTAAGTTGTTGGAAGTCGTCGACACGACTCCTAAACTTAACTAAACAACCAAAGAACAAGGCAGGAGAAAAAGTTTGAGAAAGCTAATAGCAAAATCTTTGAGGGTTAATCCGATAACACGGATTACTTTTACTCGTTTGTGGCTTCTAAGCCCCTGAAACTTCGAGTTCTTGTACTCAAAGTTTCAGTAGCTGAGGAGCTTGGTACAGTTCTTATAGTTTTTTCTCACGATCGTTCTCTGCAAGGACTAAAGATATACATCAAGTTAATTTCAAACTGTTAACCCTACCGGCACATGAGACAATGAAATGTATCGTTCATCTTACAATAAGCTGTTCAGTGTCTCATCATGAGTGATTAGATGTTACAAAATGTTCAATACCCGATTACCACCAGGCGCGTCATTGCCATTTATTTAAACTGAAATCACTTTGATAAATTACGGGTAGGTAGGTTACCAATAGATCCCAATTTTCTAGTACAAGAATACCTCTAATAGGTAATTACGGTAATGTAAGTGGTATAGCAACAATCCAGGTAAAATAGACCAGGTTGTTGGGGCTTCAATCAAAATATTCCATTGTTACTAGATATTAGCGGATAACAGAGAGTGTGCGGGCCCAGTGCTATGAATTGACGGCCATTTTGGATATGGCATTACAGTACTGTAGTTTCATGTTACTAGTAAAAGTAATTCAATCATATTTATTTGAGCGAGAAATAACCTGAAATGACAGTCAATGTTTGCTTTGCGTACAGAAATAAAGTAGTCAGGTACATTACATATCATATTTAAATGATAAAACATTAAAAATTAATTGACACTGTAAGTGTCAAATTCCAAAAAAAATATTCAAGTCATATTTTCAAACACAAATAACCTAAAAATAAAAAGTCAATGTGTAATTGTAAGCAAACGATAGGTAGGTACGGAACAATCGTAAAAGAGGACGTCCGCGAATTCCTGAAGTACGTATTTCCCGGAGGTCACATCAGTCCCATCCCATTAAATCCTATACAATCTCATCAGCTAAAACAGCTTGAAACAATAAAATATAGCGAGTGTACTGAGCACACGTGTGGTGATTCAGTTTAGTAGATCCGTGGC
Organism: Scrobipalpa atriplicella; assembly: GCA_029255725.1. NCBI lineage: Eukaryota > Metazoa > Arthropoda > Insecta > Lepidoptera > Gelechiidae > Scrobipalpa > Scrobipalpa atriplicella. Next base: position 20,224 of record JARACY010002666.1, read on the forward strand.
CTGACTCACCCGGCCTTGGAACTCTACCACACACGTAAACTACCTAACTCCATGCTCCAATATTATTTATTAGTTCAACTCGCAGTGACAGAACTGAGGCCGAGCTGATGAAACCCATTACTGGCAACGCGGTTACAGCATTGAAATTAATCTGAAACGAGAACTAACTAGAGATGATGAACTTGAATCATATTGATGCAACACCCACTGCAGTTGTAATTCTGGCAATCATATTGACATCAAAAATAATGACTCCGCTTGCCGTTGAACTCTGAGTAATAAAAAATATATATGTTTTCGCGTGTCGACCGTGCGTGAGTTGTCAGTCGAAACGGAGCGTCTATTTGTAGCACCGAGGCCCGCTGGCGAATTGTAACGACATACGAGCCTAACCGCGACACTTACGATCATCTCGATAATCTTAGTTAGTTCACATTTCCAATCGGTAAGCAAATCTTAGAATTGTAATCGTATCGCGAGTACGATCGCGCCGACATATGCAAACATACGGCAGAGTGCGTGGTGGCCTAGTTACCGATGCATCTGGCTGCGCGCGCTTATCTCTATCGCTCTCGTGCCGCGAAACTCACTCCGAGAGCGATTCCCTGACGCCGCATGCTCGGTGCGCGCTCTATGCGAACACGCTTGGGAAATCCACGCAACAATGAAGACAAAGTGGAGCGTGGACGCGGCGAGGATGAGAGCGAGCTCACACGCAGGCGAAAGTGAATATTGCGTGAAATCAGTTGGAGAATAAGGAGGGGAGAAGACACGGTGGCGATGGCGCGGCGTCGGCGCATCGGGCGGCTCGGGCGCTGGTTGCGTCAACCTCGCGCTGCGGCCCCGTTGGCAGAGCGGGCGCGTATTTCAAGCCCCGCGCTGCACCGGCCGCTTTGCGAAACCGGCGGTGGTTATGCAAGGCGTGCCGCTGCCAACTCGCGGCCGCTCGCGCACCGCCGGAAGGAAAAGTGGAACGCGGCGCAGTGGTGCGGCCGCGCGCGCCGCCTCTACACGCCTGCTGCCCGCGGATTCCAGTGAAGTGCCAGTGTCGTGCAGTGTCGCTTCTAGAACGTTGAAATTGTGTGTTGCGCAAGCCTTACGCCTACTGCGGGATTATTTTAAACTAGTCTATTAGCCCGGCCTCGGCCTGGCCCAACCCCTGCGAACTGTACATAGCGGCACGTGTCGCCCCGCGTCATGTGCTGCAACCTGCGTTGTACCCACTCTTACCTGCTATGTCCTGCAATGCATGCTCAACTTGTATGTTACTTATAACTTAGTTTGTATCATTTGTGTGCTTTCAACAATGCTTGCCGCTTATTAACCGCATGAAACGATTCTCCATTTGCATGTCAATGATTCTGGGTTATTGAAGCTACGACGACCTTCACGGTGTAAAAGTGAGCCGCACTCACCGTAGGGTTAGCATGGAAATAGACTCGGGATGAAAACTAACCTCACCATGTGACAGCTCGCGTCCAAACGTGTGATAATTTTCCTCTAATCGTATCGTAACCGGTCGACAGGTGCTTTCGTTTTAGTAGCGGAACCCGGCCAGCCACGTCGTGGTTGCGAAAACGCGCGTTTGATTGCATGATTTGTAATTGTAATTTGTAATTTATCGGATGTGTTGAGAGGGAAAGTGTTCGGTGATGCGTGCCTTCCTCAGTATTCAGTAAAAGTTACGAGCTCGCATACCTGTGCGTTCGAAGCTCATTGCTATTCACGACTGCTCGGTTATAATCCGAGGTACCAGCAGTACCAGTTGCATTGCAGTGCGTTAAGTCCCGCGTCACGCGTCGAGCCTGGCTGAGTGGAATTAAGTACGCTCACATACAACGCGGTTCTTTAGACGCCCATGCGCTCAAGGACGTATTAATAGTATGACAATCAAGCGGACACATTCATCATGCTAGGCCCATGTTCACAATTGCACAATGCTGCTTATCTGGCGCATGAGAGTTAACAATTATTGTGCCGCTTTCTTGAGCGCGCGGCTCTGTGACTCGGTGAGTACGTTGCAAGTACTCTTGAGCGATGGATAGTCGAGTCGTGACATAACGCTAGATGTAAGCGTGTCCCATTCACATTACATTCACTTCTCGTTCGATGTTAGAGAATGTCATAATTCGAAATTTCATTCGCTTACAATCGTTAGGTAGGTATTTAAGTAGTGATGTTATCATGCCAAGTTACACGCTCGTAATAAAATCACGTTTGCCGAGTTTCATCTCGAGTTCTTTGCCTCTGTAGTAAAGTATAGCTGATAATGACATTACTGATGAATTAACTCAAAGTTATAAGAAATATTATGAGTGATTTTATGAGTCATAAATTAATAACACCTCTTAGTCACGATATAAAGAGTTTTATGGATAAAAGTTATGGCATCAAGTAAACCCCTCCATTTAACAAAATGAATAATCAATTTGGTATTTCTTTGTCATAAAATTATTTGTATGCTACTTAATCTAACTAATCATTTCCTAAAAGTCAAATTAAATTGTCATAGGTAAATAATATGTCATAATATTAATTGTAGTACAACAAACAGGATAACTTGATAATTATATGTCATAGAAGTTGGTATACAAGCTTTAACATTCAAAAGGTAGGTTTTTTTATCTATTGACCTACGAAATACAGAATATCTATTTGCATTCAAGCTGGTCTACTCATTTATATTTATACTCGTAAGATGGTTATATTTATAACCGTGAAGGTGTAGTCGTGTAAGAGTCGTTCGTATAAGATTAGTGCCCTCGCCCCCGCGTGTGCCCATGCGCATGTGCATGTGCAACACGTCATAGCTACATTCGTCCAATGCAACGATGCATTAGAACCTATTAGTAATAACAGACTACGTGTATCACCAGTGTTCTTTACAATGACGCAAGTGTGGCAAAAATTATGGAAATACTTAGAAGTATTTATGTAGAGTCGATTATATTTTACGCGTATGTATGTGTACCTATTTTTTATGCTAGTTTTACTGGGAAAAAAGAAGGCTGTAGAAACATCTTATTATTTTTTGTCACCTGCATTGCAATGGCGATCATTGCTATCGATTCTTTGAGGACACGACTTAACGAAATCTTGCCTGAAATTATTGCCGTCCCTTTCTGTTCTCTCATGATAGAAAATGACAGGTATAGAATTATAGAGTTAAGTTGTGATTTTTGCAAATTACGAATTGCTATGGTAGCAACAAAAGTGCCTACTTTATGTAGTTGTTATACCGTCATTAAAGAACATAATCTGGCTATAGGTGCTATAAAATCCATTTTCGTATTCCATAGTGTCAAATTCAACAGCCTAAGTGGCCGCAAATGATAAAGGATTGGAAGTAAACTTGACAGCATGATAGATCACCTTTACCTCAATATACACTGCTGGTTTCGAAGGTCGGTATCAAATATTAGGTCAATGGGAGCTGAAAATCAATATGACATTTTTGTTAAATTCTTAAGATTATGATTCTTTAGACATCTATCTGTATCCCCAGAGAAATAATGGTCCTTTTTCTATAAATCTATATACATATAATAAATCTCTGTGTTAGGACCACCGTACCGAGTTCCAATCTGTCGATCACAGGAGGAATTGTATAATAAAGACTAAAATTGCAAATTTTAATTGTTTCAAGTAGATAGATATGCTTGAGATGTTTATAGTCTGGATGCTGAAAAATTTAAGGCTGAGGAAAATATCAAATTACTCCTAACTATACCTACTATCAAAGTTTTATTTTGAAACATAGAATATGTTTTTTGTTGCAATGGTGTAACTTTAATTAACCTATAGCTTATATCCAAAATTGCATGTCAAATATAAAAAATCTAAAGCTCCTTACTTTTCTATAATGCATTCTCTATAACCACCTAGTCAACCATCCACTGGGAATTTACATTCTTATGTCATTAATTATGCTAAATAGCATTATAAAATATGCACCTCTAAGCGTATTTATGAACGTAGATAACAATTAACGTCTATAATAAGTATGTTTTTATTAGGTATTGTTTGAGATTTGAAAGAGAAATGTAATGATAAAATTAAATTCAAAATTGCTCTACATTGTTATATTCATTGTATTCAAATGTTTAAAGCAAATTGCTTGTCCTTTCTTTTTCTTCGAATCAGCATTGTCATTACTTATCTAATTTGGATGGAATTTAGCTTGTAGCGTCTAATTGTGTGCTATTAGTATTGTTTACCGTGTTCTTTTCATGTTGGATGTAGACCGTCGGCCAGTCGGCGGTTTTCATGCCTATAATATTCTTCAAGCTAACCTGGTAATGCATGTAGGGGCTTGTTTGAAGTACCCAAATATCGGGGGTTCGATTTCCAGGACACAAAGTTAATATTTATCAATTTATCGCTTTGTGAAATTTTTCCCCGGTTTGGTCAGGACAATGCAGGCTGAATCTCCCGATTGTCTGGAAGAAAAATGATTCTGTGCTTCGGATGGCACGTTAAGCCGTCGGTCCCGGTCGCTGTCTTTTATAGAGGTCGTTACACAAACCATGTTAGATTCCTATTAGCTGTGCTATTAGGCGGTTTAAAAAAATACTCTGAAAACCACACGAAAAAGAAAGAAAGATCAGGCTAGCTTGAAGAATACTATAGGAATGAAAACCACCGACTGGGTGTCGGTCTAATGGTGGACTAGCGCACAAGGCCGCGAGGTGGCCTACTTGCAGTCACCTTTGTTTCACATTGCCAAGCCAAACTGAGCCCTAACGCCTAACCATTTCTTGGTAGATCTGTTAAATATCTCACGGTTAAAGTGTTTGCCACTATGTTGCTTGTGGTTAGCTATTTTTATAAAACAATCGTTTGATGCATGATTGGTGCCTTTAGTTAGATCGTTTTCTAAGTGATTTATCGTTTACTTTTTCTAACTAATTTTTTGCCTAAAAGAATGAAATTAATACAGTAGAAAATATTTATTTTAATTCTTTGTTTTATTTATTTTAATTTTTATTTATTTTAATTTATTTTAATATTTATTCACAAAATGCATCTTTCCGTTTTGAGAATAGCCCAGTCGAAGAATGTAACTCGCAGTGAATGACAAATCCTAGGATCCAATCAGTGCATTCATTATTTATAGATATACAAGTATGTAAAGTGCTATAGCTATTAAAATACACGTGTCAGTAGTGAGGTCCTCGTTTCCATTGCATCATACGTTCCGATAAATTATTCATAGAGTCACGTCGAGAAACCACTGAGTAAACAAAGTTAGAAAGCGTTACAACGTCACGTGGATATTAGTCACACCACACGCATGTGGTTAAGCTATTAAGCTACATTTACATAATTAAAACAAAATACCTATTAAAAAAAATTACGTCCGTATTAAATTTTTCTATAACATTATAATTTATAGCGTTGTACCTAGCCAATAGGATCACCTTTTACGAAAGAAGCTTGGGAAACTGTAAATTTCGTAACAGCAATGAAAACACACCACTTTCGTGTAAACATTTTTTTAATGTTTATTCAAAGCCACGCGTGTGGCTTATCAATGCGACAGAAAAACGCCAACTTTCCTATATCACAAATATTGCACAACACTCGTTCTGTCGAGTGCAACGAACTCGAATAAAAATATTTTTTATCGGCCGTTATCGTATGGCAATGAAAACGTGCACCAGGAATGACTGTAGGTAGTCGTAGGTAGCCTTGATCTATGCCGCGTTGATGAGGCAACGTAATCAGAGACATACATTCACGCTTTGCTGTGCACACAAACATACAAACAAGTGTTTGTATACATAACTATAAATTTACCTTATTATGTCTGCAATTGTAGATTAGATAGAAGAAATACATATTCTCTGAGATTATTTTACAAATTTACTCACGGTACGATTCATTGAATTTCAGTTTTATGCGCTTTCATTATTATGCTCGGTTAATGTAGAGACAGGTGAAAATATTAATTTCACAAACCCAAATAAAGTACCGACTTTATCTTTATCTCACGACAATTTGGTACTTATGAGAAAGTAAGAGCACTTAAATTTGCAAAGAATTACTTCACAAAAGGTGGCTCTGACTTTTATTATATCTCTCATTATTTAAATATCATACTTTCACCAAAACTTTCTTTACTTTGGAATATTTTTTTAAAACGAACTGCTTTCGAAAACATCCGTGGGACATTTTTATTCAATGCTTTTCAAGTTATATCCGCAAACATTAACTATTGTTTTAAAAAGTTCAAAGTATAACATTCTTATAAAATGATTTGTGTGACACAAAGATACTTTAGGTAGAATCATAGCAAAGTCGTTTTTGCTTATAGAAAAAGAAACATGCGGTTAATTCATGTGGCACGTAAAATACGTAGAAAAATAGCATACTTACTTTACTAAGCTTACCTAACCAGTTAGATTGTTAAATGATTTCTGTAGAATGAACTCACTCGCGTGCCGAGATTCCTATGAGCATGAGCGTTGCAACTGAACAGCTGTGTGAATATATTATAATAGGTATATAAATAAATACACATAACACATACATAACATGTTTCGGTACAGGGCGTAATTGTAAAAGTTTGAGTTCAAGATGATGTTGTAACCTCGTAAAAACGAACAACATTTCTCAACATTTCTCATATTATGCAAAGAAATCAATAACTTTAAAAATAATAACGACTCTTTTTCTCGAAACACTTATGAATAGAGAATAATCTTCCATAATAATCGTTATAAAAGCGCTGATTGACTTATGATAGGATACTTCAAATATTTTGAGATATATTATTTTGGAAAAAACAAACTTTGTAATACAAATGCACCCTGTACAATCACATAGCACGCTTTCCACACGTTTTATATGTCGACCTTGTCAGCACGGCATGGTATGGCTAGTGTCAATCGGATGAAGCGACAGACTAGCTGTTACACCGCATACTGATTAGATCACATCACTAGACTAGAGTTGCAAAACATACGATAGATATCTACATATCGATAAATGGGTACATCGGATTTATTGGGCTTTGACCTATGCAAAATATTAATTAACACGTTCCGTTTGATGAACTGAAAACAGACATGAGATAATGAACTGTGTATTATTCGGTGATTTTAGACAATCCGCCTTATCCGATATTTATTTCCGGCTTAATAAGATTTCTAGAAAATTAAGGGGCAACATTTAAAATGTGCCGAACCATGCGAATAAAGATTAAAAACCATTAAGAATAAATCTGTAATTTTTTTTTATCAAATGAAAACGTGGAAATACCAATTTAAATTTAGTTTGAGGCAACACACTCACTTACGTGACGGTCGTTGTAAATATCACTTTTAGTTATAATGAACCAATAACTCCGCTCATCGCATTAACGCTTGAGAACCTCCGCTTTCTAACCTCCTTCCTAAAAAATTGTTAATTTAAATCTACCGGTAAAGTGCACTAGGGACATTAAATAGTGCCGTCAAAAACTTTCCGCCGAAAAGACTGTGTAGTGACGCGCCGTGGTGAATATCGATATCGGAGTTACGCCCCGGAGTTCGTGCCAGGAGTGCGTTTGCAAAGCACGCGACAAGTTTGCGTTATGGCAAAATTGACATGTAAATGCACTATCTGGTACGACACCCCGGGGTGTGTTGCAACGATCCTGACCTGCCTCATCGAACTCCAGCTCTTAAACTCTAAACTCTAAAGGACTTTAAGTGCCTCAGTGTCCTCTATACCTGCTTTTTATGAGAACTTATTATGTTGGGTAGTACATGTCTTGTGCTCTACTATTTGCTTGTCACGAGAAAACAGGAACGATCACTGTTTTTCCATGCCAACGTGAGTTTTTGCGTTTTCCAGTAACAATCGATATGGGCACAAGACAACTCTAGAGATATATTTTCAACAACTTGATTTTTGAAACCTATGCAACTTTATTATGAAATACCTATTTACTATTTACCTAACTATTAATCTTTTTAGTAATTATAAAGATTGTTTTAATATTAAATTTATACGTTATACTGTTCTGCTTCTTATGTTATACCTGTAATGTAAGTTACTTAATTGTTTAATTATAATATTTTGTCTTTATTCTGATTCCAGAATACTTGCATTTAATTTCATATTATGTTTTTCATTTATTTGTGCATTTACGTGTATTTTTCATTACAGCTTGTTATTATATCAATATTTTGTTTTATTGAATGCCTTTTTCTTTAGAAATGTCTTGCTCAATATAGTTTTTTTTTTATTGAAGCAGTATTTTTCTCTTGTCATAATTAAATATTTTGTGTAGATTAGATATATATTTATTAAAACTTTGAAAGATTTCGCGTGTTTATTCTTAATATTTTAAAATTATAATCACAATAAATCTTTCATGAGTTATATTGGTTAGTGATCAGTTCAATCGTAATTTTAGAAAATTTATATTAATGAAACAATATTTATTTAGCTTTATTTTAGTAGATCTCTCTTTATTATTTATTATCGTAAGTAGTATTATTAATTAGCACTTTAAATACCTAAATATGTAGTTCCAAGTATATTTCTATCGCCTTTTTTCATTACCTAAAGATTTAATGCTTCAAATTCTAAGCAGAACAAAAGACAATCTTCAGAAAAATGACAGGACATTTCAACATTACAGACTGGAGTAGTTTATTACATTACAATGTAGTTAGCCAGCCATTGTGGCGAGTTCCCTTGACCAACCTTCGTCAGTAATTATCGTTTGCTCTCTCGAACGGGGCCTCTCAGCCGAGAACAGTTAAAAGCAATAGTTCCGTCAATCAGCAGAGATGGAACTTTAGTTTGAGATAAGTTTGAAATAACTTTTATGACTTTCAGAGGTTCATGAATTGTTTTTTCATAAAGACAAAATGTGCCAGCTACTTCTCCTCCCGGGCATGCTGTAAAAACCAGCAAAGGGATTCGAGGGTTACACTGTTTTTGTAATTTTGGCGATGGTCTGACAACCTATAAAGAAAAAGATTTCTATCTCAAATTACCCTCAATATTTTTCAAAGCTGTTCTGATAATCATTATAAATTGGTTCTACAAAACAATGCATTCTAGTTATATATTTTTTGTAATTTGAGCACATAGGTAAGTTACGCAGATCTTGAGCTGTTGAGATATACTGGCAGTTTATAATTATGCCATGTAGAAATAGCTGCACATGACAGTATAACTCGGCTAAATTAACTTGTCAATCACAGTCGCTTTATTGGAATTTTAGAAAATTAAACATTCAATTTTTTATCATATTATTAGTATAAAAGATGTTTTGAGAAAAAAAATATTTGCACATTATCTTTACAAATAAATCGAATGCATAAAAAAATTAAATAATTAAATAAAACATTTGTTAGGATAAATCATTTTGTCGTTAGATAGACCATTTCAATAGGTAGCCACAAGCACAAGCTTACTATTTCGTTTAAGTATATGAAGTATCACTTTTCTATGTCTGATTTTAGCTAAGATAATAAAGAGCAGTATATTAATAACCCTACAAAGAACCTTGAAACCGAGTGCTCTGTAAATATGCACTGCATCTCGTGTCACCTAGACTTGGCCGCGTAATGCGCGCGATGCACTATTCTTGCGTGGCCTTCACTATCTTACCGAGTTACGAACATCAGCTAAATTGTCCTGAATAGCTTTTCCTGGCGTGGCAGCAGCTGTATGCCATCATGTTTTGAACTGTTGCGTTGTCAAAATCACCAAGCTATATCTTGTTCATAAATACTCAGAAAATATTTTTTGCCACCCTAAATCAGTGATTGAGTATGACAAAAATATTTTGTGAAAACGAATGGAGTATAGATTAGATAATAAACCCCTCATTGTACTAATTGGGGTAGATTTGTACTTTACAAAATATTTAGTACCTACTGCTGTAAGTAACTAAACAAAATGCATATCTACTGAAGTGTTTCAATGAGGTTCCGCACAGTATACTATCCAGGTACCTAGGTTTATACACCTATTTGAGTTTTTTCCCTAAAATTCATGTAAAAAACCTAGGTGCAAAAAGCAGAGTATTCCCTACTACCAACGTAACCTAAAACTCTGGATTGACGAAAACAAATCATTTGTCTTCGGGTTGGTGATGAGATATTTCCGTAATGAGGTCAAATGTTCTAAAATAAAAAGGAGTATTTCGGACTTTAGAAACGTACAGGTTTGTAAATCTATTTTTATGACTATCAATGTGGGTGAGAGAACTTTTCGTGGCAAAATTATTTTAACTGTTAATTATTCAACATTTACTTGAATAAATTTTATCGATATTAGTTTAAATATTTTTCTCAATCACGTCACAGCACTATCGCTTGACATAACACTGCTGTCGATTATCTTTGTCATAAGAGCAAGATAGCAAATAAACACATGTTTTTGACATTCCTAATCTAATGTAAGATTTTTAATTTAACGTAAAATAAGTCAACGTCATGTGTTTACTTGCTATCTTGTTTTTATGTCAATGTTAAGAAAGTGACAACGCTATCTTAAAATAGTCTAATATGTAATAGTATAAGGTTAATTAATTATTATAATCTAATTTTACGAATAAAAGCTATTTATATGATGACTGCTGCTTAGTTAGATAAAGATTTCAACAATAACTATCCTAACCCGACGTATTCTATGCAGGACGTGAAATGATAGAGAAGATACGAACTCAAACTCGCGCTGTCACTCTTGAGAGCTGATTATAAATACGGGCCTAAGTAACCTATTATACTGCATAATCTATAGTACCCCTAAAAGGCCTCGTAAGACAGCAATCAAGTCAGTAGGTCAGTGGTAAGTGTCTCCCAGCGGACGGCAGGGAAGCCCTATGGTGGAGCGGCCTTGCATTGTAATCCCATTTTATTGTCACCGTATGTACAGCCGACGGCATATACTAGTGGTTAGATACATAATTTTCCCGCAAACTGATGTGTTGCTTATTCAATGAAACTGAATAACTTTCGCCAGGAAATTCTTTTAGGAAATTTTAAAAAATGAATTCCTCACAACTTTGCAAAATGAGAACCTCGATCTCTCTATTATTTATTCTCTATTATTTAATCACATTAGTTATTAAGTTAGATATTTTTTTCAGTTTCATTTAGTTGCTCGAAGAGAGGTTTCACGATATAGGTAGTATAGGTACCCTTTACTACATCTTGTAGACATAAAAAATACAGGTATAAGCAGGACAGCTTCCCAATAACTGATAAGGGTTGCTCAGTAAACGAAACTAAACAATTTTCAAAAATCAATTCTTTCAGGAAATGAGAAAATTGTTAGCTTTCCCATACAAATATTTTCTGATCGATGTGGTAATTTTGTAAGTCATTTTTTCTTTTCATTTTCTGAAATTATTACCAACCTGGTCAAAGTTTTTCAATATCGTTAACTATGAGCAACCCTTATCATTGTTAATTTGCAGGAAGCTGTCCCTTACAGCCATCATAAAAGTAGATAAAGATAAAATGTCACCGTAATATTGCATAAATCGTTACATCATAATCTATCTTAGAAAATTTATATAGAAAGTTTATAAATTGACGATTAAGTTTGTAAACTAACAGTTGTTACAATTTTACGCTGACAAATACGCTTCTTAATTTGTGACTGTGTGTAGGTACTGTGAATGTACGAGTATCTCTCAACACGTGGGCTGCATATCTGCGATACACGTGTCTGATTAAATAGCATGCAATGATGACATCATTTTGAAAAATATGCCTATTATAGCAAAATATAGAGGAAAGATAGTAGGTATACTCCGTATATTTAACGTTGCGATACTAACTTGTTTTGCGGCCCATAAACTACTTTATCTCTACAACTTTAAAGAAAGTCAACCGCAAAACATATGTTTGTAACAAGGTTATTGTTTGCGGTTCCGAAATTTGAACTTCTGCTAAGTTGTAAAGAAGAGCTGTTTATGGGCCGCAAAACAAGTTGGTATCGATAACGTAACTTTAAAAAACGAAGTTATAGGTAATGTTATTTGCTGGAAACTGATAATTTTTATTTTATTGTAAGTATCGGGTCTCAGCACGGTTTGTTTTAGATAGGTAATATTTCCCGACGTTTCAGTCAGCTCGCGACCACGGTTGGTGCAACTCGATCGAAACGTCAGGAAAAGGTTTCTAAAAAACTGTGCTAAGACCCGATACAATAAATAATGCTAACAAAGCGCGAAAAACTTAAAAAATATATTTATTATTTATTTTTAGTTTTATTTTATTATCAGTATTTTTTTTAGTTATAAGAACAATAATTCGTAATGTACAAGCTTAAGGTAACCAAATTAAATAAAATACGGAGCTTTATTTCGATTAGTTGAAGTCGAAGTTGCCCCGCTGTACCTTACTATTATTTTAATTTTAATTATGATTGGAACTATGTTACCTAATTCAATAAATCTTTTTTGTTGCCATTTTTCATTTGTTTTATTTTCCCCATCTTGATTGTCATTTTAAAATCATTAGGTAGGTACTAAAGGCTCGTATTTATAAAACGATCTCAAGATTGAGAGCGATATATGCGGATTTGACAGGTAATTTTGTACTGGAATGACATTTCTGATATGAACCCAAACTTGCTGTCACTCTTGAGAGCTGATTATAAATTACGGGCCTAAATTATCATGTTTTTTTTTTACCTTTCAATCTAAATGAAATAAGATAAGGGGCAGGTTGCAAAACAAGCAATGCTATAGCGATATAAAGTTCACTTTTTTAACGTTGAGTTTTTCGATACCAATGTGTTTTGCGGCCCATAAACAGATTTTTCTTTATATTTTAAAAGAAATTCAATTTTAGAAACTGAAAATCATATGTCTGTAAGCTATAATCTGTTGTTTCGAAATTAAAACCTCTGCCAAATTGCAAAGAAAATGTTGATTAAGGGCCGCAAACCAAATGCCTTTATAAGTAGTACACTAGCGCCACTACGAATGCGTATACGCAAGGAAGAAGCTACGGCGTAGCAATATCGCTACGAAGTAGGTCACATGGAGGCAATAGGGTGCGGAAAAATACCTGCTTATGCGCGGTGTAAGGGATAGCGTACCAGGAACTGATATATATTATATTCTTTATTGTTTTAAGAATTAAATATACAATTAAACTTAAAATTAAAACAATAGGCGAGCTTATCTCTATAAGAGATCTCTTCCAGCCAACCTAATGGGGATGAAAGAAGGGAATTTTACGGGAACAGACATAATAAACGAAATTACGTTAATTACAGTAATACTAATACACGTATAATTTATTAAAATAGACTAATACATATTATATAAATGAATAAATGGTAGCTAAATATGATTAAAAATAAATATATAAATATCATAGAAAGTTCATGAAATGCTGATAGGGGTTACTCAGTCAACGAAACTGAACAATTTTTACTAGAAAATTCTTTCAGGAAAAAAAATGGTTTTTCCATACAAATTGTCTGATTCAGGTGGTCATTTCACTTTTTTTTTCATTTCCTGAAAGAATTTCCTGGTGAAGGTTGTTCAGTGTCGTTGACTGAGCAATATCAGTTCCTGGTACGCTGTCCCTTACACTCCGTATGTTCGTAAACATCGTTTCAAAATCCACGTTTCTTTAGAAGGATTTAGCGTTTAAATAAAACATCTACTTCCTTTGCCGCTAGCTATCGCTCTGCTTGAAATGCGACATGCCCTAAATCTTTTGACATTTAAATGTAATCGAAATGTCAAACCTGATACAGTAAAAGAACATAAAGTTCAACGCGTTGGGCGTTGTTGGTTCTTATTCCTATCGCATTAAGAGCTAAAATCACATTGCACATAAAAACTTGATTTGTTGATGACTGTATGCAGTCGACGCCATACTTCGAGGTCACCAAGGGAAAGTCCCGAGAACACCATCTACTCGTACGATGCTGAAACTACAAGATATAAGGAAAACGCTTCAAATATAGAGTTTGAAATGATATACGAAGAATTGAATTCAAAAATATCTGATAGATAGGTATCGACTCCTAGCTACAGAAAACGCAATAGCCGTGGCCAATTACTGGCAAGGGTCGAGATACTTATAATTTTTGGATCTTTGACTCGAAGAAGAAGATGACTCCTATATTTTAAAAAAGGTAGTTTTCCTGTAAACTATGAATTATAGAAATCCATACATCATAATTATTATTTTATAAATGTTTATAACACCAAAAATACTAGCTATAATATGTAGGTATCTTAGATAGAATGAAAAAAAATCATGAATTCCATAAATTAAATCGCTACATCAAAATTTTCATAGACAGGTGAAACCTGCGATGAATTTCACTACTAAAACGTAAAGTGGAATATTTTTTTTTGTTTTATGAATAGCATCATCTTCTCAGGCTCGTATTTATAAAGCGATCTCAAGATTGAGAGCAATATTAAGTGCGGATTTGACAGGTAATTTTGTACTGGAATGACATTTATGATACGATCTCAAACTCGCTGTCACTCTTAAGAGCTGATTATTAATACGGGCCTCAGCTTTTTATCAAATAAATATTCATCTTGCGCATTTAATCGTAGCGATACCATTTATTTCCGAAGGTCAGACATACCTAAACGCTTTATGCTAGGCTGTTGCCGCTCTGTCTACTACCCTGTGAAGGATAAAGGCGTAACTTTATCTAATTTTACCGTGTATAAGTAGCAGCAGTCTAAATGCAACTGTGCGCTCACGCACTGCACTTCAGTTGTTATCTAAATTGTTTATTCTGTGGTTCTATCTACCACGTTCCGTCTATACTAGCTAGATGTGTCTTGGCCATGGCCCCATTGGCTGCTGCAGTCTAAGGCTAGAATGATATTTCCTGACAGTCTAGTAAGATTATACAACAGTTGCGTTAGTATTTTTTTTTTATATTATTTATTTGTTGCACTTTTCATCATCTCATGATACACATAAGTACTTACACTAATGAGTAACACAAACAAAAGCTCAGGTAGGTAAGTATGTACAAGTAAAGGGCCTTATAAAATTGCACATGGGCGAATTTCAGCTTTGTAGAGCGGTATTTATCTCTGTCGTACAACAACTATCACTGTCCTTTCAAATGAAGATATGCAATAATATAGACCCCATACTTGTTGTTGTTTATGAAAGGTTAATTTTCTGTCACTTCTACTCTATTGCAAGAACCATCTACCTATACATCATCACGGAAACGTACGTAGAGCCACTTTTTGCCCCCCCCCCTTTTTGCAAAGAGCTGAAATTTCGGAAAACATATAAAAACGGTACATAGGTACGAGTACTAGGCACGATAATGTCGTAATATCATGAAATATTTAAATTATTGAAACTCTCGATTACCATAATTATTATGGGTTAAATGGTAGTAAATATACCTATTAATCAACAACTTCTCTTCTGAAATACGGATAGTACAGACAAAAAAATATACCTACCTACCCACCTAATTACTAACCTGTGATCATCTAAAGATGGATAATTACAAAAGAAAACAATACCTGCAGCTGCACAAAACCTCGCACATGTTGTAGAGTAGTTCGCTCAGCTGTAAGTATCTACGCTATAATGCAGAGAAATCTTACATAAATAGGATTGCTAAAAAACGGAAACGGAAACGGTAGAATAAATCTCTCTATTCGTAATATTTAGCCTTAATTTCCTGACATTGTTGCAACCTACCATTTCTATATCAAGCATAATAATCTATGGTCATTTCGGACATACTTAGGCTCGTATTTATAAAGTACCTACCTATCTCAAGATTGAGAGCAATATTGAGTGCGGATTTGACAGGTGATTTTGTACTGGAATGACGTTTCTGATACAAACACAAACTCACTGTCACTCTTGAGAGCTGATTATAAATACGGGCCTTAGTCATCTCAAAACCAGGGGATAATTCCCATTCCCACCACGCTCAGCAAGTACCTAAATTGGCACGTGCAATGCGAAAGTTAGGTATAAATAAGTAACCTTAATAGAGGAATGTTTTGAAGAAAATCATTTTTCTTTGATTTCAGATTGGTCGCCTGGCGTAACATCAACAGCAAACAATTAGTAAAAGTGACGACTTCGCTACGTTTGAGAACATCGATTAGGTATTAGGGTTCGATTCCCTACAAGAAACAAGTTTTTTTTTTTAAATAAACCACGATGCAATTAGCAATTTAATGGACTTTTTTCGTGGAAATAAGATCGTGAAATGATTTAAATTAAAGTAAGTATTTGCATACTTCCAAGTTGACTTACAACACGAAGGAAAAGAAACCCCTCTTCACATTGGTAATATAGAATGGATTTTCCATTAAATTATGAATGATCATTGACCACTGCTTTCATGCTGGACTGGGAGCGATAAAAAAACATAGAATGTGCCAGCTGCATTTCCTCCCGAGCATGCTGTAGAAACCAGCTAAGGGATTCGAGGGTTACAGTATTTTGTAATTTAGG
This sequence comes from Scrobipalpa atriplicella, assembly GCA_029255725.1. Taxonomy (NCBI): domain Eukaryota; kingdom Metazoa; phylum Arthropoda; class Insecta; order Lepidoptera; family Gelechiidae; genus Scrobipalpa; species Scrobipalpa atriplicella. The sequence continues at coordinate 36,672 of JARACY010002666.1, forward strand.
CGATGGGCTGACAACCTGTCACTACATCAACCATTGATAATCCAACGTACCTAAGTATGATACTGTTGACTACCTAGTCGTCCTCTTATCGTATAGGTAAATAAATAGCCATATTTAGATTGACCACTGCACTGCGACCGCTGGCCTAATCTGATACGATGTTATAAAGAGGACTATTAGTAGATGACTTGGCTCATTTAACCTGACAGGAACGAAAGATCTATTATCTTAAGCCAAAACATGCAAAAGGAAACCTTTTAAATCTATTTAATTTAAGGCGAAACGAAATATTTTAATTATTATAAGTAACTATTCTTTCGAATACTTATTTAGATAGAGATAACGTAGATTTTTTTCATTGTTCTTTATTTTAACTAAATTGTTTTGATAAATCAGCAAAGAAGAAATACAAGAAACGTCGAACTGAAATGAGAAGAGAAGACGATTGGGCTAAATCGCGTTGGCAGTGTGGTTAGCTGGTTGTGTGATAAAGTAACAGCCAGTAACGACACTGCTTCTGCGTACACCCAGACGCAACGCTACAACTGCAACAACACTGCTTCTACGTAAACCTCTACGACGACGCCACTACAAGAAACTGCAACTGCTGTAACGCCGCCGGTTTGGTCTACGCCCCGACGACACGAAGCTACACGCAACGCTTCAACCAACTGTATACTTCTACCTACGAGGACGCCACTAAAAGAAATTGTAGTCAGTCTATCCAGCTTTTGTGTACGCCCCGAAGTAATGAAACGACACTGGTACTGCGCACGCCCAGCCCCTGTAGCATGCCACCGCGCGATAACGAATAGGTATATCGCATCTATCTGTCAAACTCCCATACAATTTGACAGATAGATGTGCTAAAATGTGTGATAAAACAGCTATCACGGCCTTATCGCGGCTGCATGCTACAGGAGCAGGATGTAGATCTTGAATCGCCTTTAAGCTTCTGGGTGGAACCTCCATCATAGTGAGGAATCTTCTAATAAGACAAATATAGCATGTTGAAAAATTTCCCATTCTTTTGTTAAACTTGGGAACCGCCGCTGGGACGTCAAACGCAGCAGCAAGGCGATTACGACTTATAAGATTTTGAGCTCAATGATTTTTCCTTCGGTAGATGGATAGTACATAACTAGGTACTTATGTAGGTACTCATTTTATCTCAATAATTCATTCATACGGGAAAATCGTAACGTAATGAGGAATGCGGAGCAGAAATTTAGGATGTACCTAACTACTTACTGTCTTAGATAGAGCTGGATAGAGCAATATAAATTGTAGCCGGATTGTGAACAGAAATAACACCCTACCTACCTACATGTACAGGTGCATTGATGGGCCTCGGGCCAAAGCGTGTCAAATAGATCCTATATTTACCTACCATTTATTTAATACCTATTTCTATACATACCATATTATAATCATGACATTTATATAGGGTGATAATTATCAGATAATTTAATTGCGTGCGTGCCATCGCTTAGGGGGTGCTTTGGTAACAAATACATTATTTATAAAAACTAATAGTTTTTGAATGTTTTTATGTGATTCTTTATTGTTACCATTGTTACCAAAACACGCCCTACGAAAAGGACCGTTAAGCCTCGTTAAGAAAGTATGTGAAGTTTTTTTTATTGTACCTCGGGGACTTTTTGTTTATTCAATCGATTTTCACTAATTATCATTGGTAGGTAAACGTATGGTGGTAAAACAAACAAATATTAGAAAAATGAATTATTTTATTGTTTTGCTACATAAATTACAAGGTTTTAACACAATTATGTGCTATGTTTTATTAATTACAATGCTGTACCTACATATATATTTAGTAACTAAAAATGCTTCCTCGATAAAAAAGTAACCTGAGTTTTATTTATCCTTAACACCTAGCCTAGCCTATCTTGATAAATAAAATGTTATTTACTTACATTCATTGTCAATAACCAATAATGATGAAACTGATAACTTATGATAACTTGAACGACTGGGTTGAAAAAAAAGTTCTGAAAATGGGGTTAAAAACTGGGAACAAAATGGCGCCTCTTGCGAGTGTTCTTTTTTCCTGTGGTTGGTCAGTAATCTATCAATGTCAATGTCAGTATCAGTTTTGCGTCTTCTCATTGGTCTCTTTTGGAACACTCGCTAGTGGCGCCATCTGCAATTAGCTTTGCGTTTTTATCCCCATTCTAGATTGGATATTAAGTTTAATGTCAGTACTTCAATAAATTTTACATAATACGGCTAAATTCTAGGTACTATAACCATTTAAAAAAATGATATTATACCAGTGAACTTTAATATGCTAATTTTGGTTAACTCTGACACCAGAGTTCATCAATTCGTTCATCAACTCAAAACCCAACACGATAAGAAGGTTAGTTTAAAATAAACTTCTGTAGGTATCATTGGGGATAAAAACGCAAAGCTAATTGCAGATGGAACCACCAGCGAGTGTTCCAAAAGAGACCAATGAGAAGACGCAAAACTGATATTGACATTGACAGATTACTGCAATTAGATTTTTGTTATGAACGGGATTATTACCACGATTATGTTTATTGTTACCATGGAGTTTGAAACAACTCCGAAATATCGAGGTAACAATAAACATAATCGTGGTAATAATCCCGTTCATAACAAAAATCTAATTGCAGTGAACAACCGCGAAAGTCTCAAAACTTATAGACAGATTACTGACCAATCACAGGAAAAAGGAACACTCGCTAGTGGCATTTAGTTCCCAGTTTTTCTTCCCAATTTACCAGATTTTTTAAATACCGGATTTATTCAGCGAGTAGGTACCTGTTTTTTATAATGTAGTGTAGATGTTAATGCATGTTGTCGGTCTTAAAATTGTGTTTTAGAAAAAAAACTGTGTTCATACCTACCTACCGTTTCTGGTTTTTCTAGTCAGTAGTTTTTAAATTTAGTACAAAACAAACATTTTTGGGGACAAAATAAAAATAAATTGAATTAAAGCTTGAGAAGAGTCAAAATTTCATGTATTTATTTCATTTTTTTTAACATCATCGTGACATGAGACATCCATTCGACAATAACTGGGAACAATTTCAGGCATTGAGAGGTAGCAGTTTTCTAATTTTAATCACATTTATACTTGCAAGAGAAGGCAGACTTCGTCAAAAACATAAGTAAGTACTAAATATTTGAAAGAATTCCGAACATTATGTTCACCTATATCTACATACAAGCTAGTTAGCGTAATAAAAATATACAAGGTGTAATAGTGAACCGAAAACTGAAAAGGGTTGCACAGACAATGAAACTGAACAACTTTCACAAAGAAATTCTTCTGGGAAATGAAAAACATTTTCAAGTTGAATGTATTATCAAAAGTGAAAATCCCGTAGAGACAAGACTATGTTCTCCCGATAATTAGCAACGTACTGTTACCAAGAAATATACTTATTTATTGCCACCGAGATATCTGTTCATCTGTCAGCGGCGCCACTATAGCTGTGTTCACAGCCAAATTTAAGTTCCAAATATCGCCACAGGAACAGATAAGACGGCGACACTGTACCTGACCTGACAAATTTGTATTTTTTTTTAAATCACTGGCTACGTACGAAGTCGGCCTTGCTATGCAACAAACATTAGGTTACATCCACATTTTCTGAACTGCTAAACACCAAT
>JARACY010002667.1:0-40328 GCA_029255725.1 Scrobipalpa atriplicella
AATCCTGAGTTCAAAAATATATAAATTATGTACTATACATGTAAATATTACAATAATACTAAACGTAAGTAAAATAGTTTTTCGATTTTTGATTGTGCACAAGACAAGGTACCACTAGCGCCATCTATTGATAGCTTAGCTATAACAAGTGTTCCATGATTACATGATTACGTTTGATTCTTATTTGTTACGTTAACTACTGGACCAATTTATATAATAGTAACTAGGAAGAAACTTAGCACACATAAACCTAGGTTAGATCCTGGATAAGATTTGTGAATTCTTGCGAGATTATACGTAGGATTGTTATTTTATCTTTATCACATTAAGATTTAACAGTTAATAAAAAATAAAGTTAAAATAAAGAGATCTTTCAAATGAGACCAAAATTGCTTGAATCTAAAAATATTGCCAAACAAAACGCGGTACCCAGAAATTTGACGTCATAAAATACACTGAAATAACACAACAAACTGTTAATAACAGTTTATAGATTCAAGCAATTTTGGTCTCATTTGAAAGATCTCTTTTCATTATTTAAGTTTTATATGTATAGCAAGTAGTACTTACATTAACACCTTGAAAACCCAGTAGTCAGCCGCCTAAAAAACTACCTGGTTAGTGGGGGGGGGCTGGGCACTGGTATAAACGTGTTCCAGTAGTCATCCGTCATTCATCCCATACACAAACAAGGGGCTGACAACTAGTACCAAGGTGGCTGAGAACTGGGTTTTGGGGGATGACTACTGGGGAAAAGTGCCATATTTTGTTTAAGGGCCTTTTTAGTATTCTAAGTCTATTTTATCATGATTAACTTATAAAAATAAAAATACATTAAACAAGCAATCTATTGATACCTAAAGTGTTTCCTTACACTTAAAAACGACATTTCTGCACGATTTTGAATTTAAAATTTCCGTTAAAAGCCTGACTACTGGTGCCGTTACCCTATGATTTAAGTTGAGATGCTTGTTTGTGCAGAAGCGGCGGCTGATGCTGACGACGTACCTGTGGGGCGGCGCGGCGGTGCAGCTGGTGATGCTGCTCCTCGACCTGGTGTACTTCGACGCGCGCCACCCGCTCCTCAATGCCGTGTTCCTGCCCTTCCTCGGTCAGTCTAGTTAGTCGTCACGACCTACGAGTCACGGCGCTCTATGTCAGGCGTCGCGAAACCTGTCAAGGAACGTCGCGACGCCTGACAAGAAGTGTCCCGATGCCTGACATGGAGCGACGCTTTTTTAATTTCATTATTTTGTGCCAAACACAAATGAAGGTATAGGTAACTAATTATTTTTATAATTTTTCTATTGGTACTATTGTATTTATAAACGACGTGCTATAATAAATATACCTACGTCACGTTGATGTCAGCTATTTAAGCGAAGATCTAAGTAACTGCGATAATGACCCGTCATTTATATTACATAATATGAAGCTCAACCGCATCCGTCCGTAGTAGTAATTTGCGTAAAACACCATAATCGCTTGAAAATCCGGCGGCGGTTTACGTAAGTACGTTTGGATTGTTTGTCAGGCCATACTGCAGAAAAAAAACCTGAAACGCTTGAAAATTTACCAAGAGCTATATTTACAGCTCTTAGTTTTACTTTTTATTTTATTTTAGGAATCATTGCAATCGAAATTTGCAAAGAAAACAAAGAGTAAAATCCGCAAGCCAAAGAGTATGGGCTCAAGTAATCTAACGTGAGTTGACAGAGTGGCAGAGATGACAGAGTGGCAGAGATGACAGAGTCGCAGAGATGACAGAGTGGCAGAGATGACAGAGTCGCAGAGATGACAGAGTGGCAGGGATAACAGAGTGGCAGAGATGACAGAGTGGCAGGGATAACAGAGATGACAGAGTGGCAGAGTGGCATAGATGACCGAGTCGGGTGTATGAGACCAATCGAACGATAACCTTCGGGTTCGTTCGATTGGTCTCGGGTCGATCGACTTGATACCCATACGACAGAAAAAAATAAAATTGTTGAATTCCATCCAGCCGTTTCGGAAATACGAGGTACAAACATACATACATACAAGATACGCGCGAAAAACATAACCCCTCCTTGACAGTTGGGTAATAAAAATACGGCTCCTTAAAAATTTGTTATGTCATGATGATTTTTTCTACTCTATTATGTACAATTCCCCACCTCACCTAAACATTAGAATATTCATGTTTTTTTGCGAACTGGTATTAAATGAATAACGTTTGTCTTGCACGTGTTGTGTGTTCAGGGCTGAACGTGTACCTCCTCTACCTGGTGTGGAGCCTGACGGAGGTGCTGCGCGCGCGCGACGCTGCGCCGGCGCCGCTGCAGCCCGCCGCGCTGCCGCCGCCCGCGCCGCACCGCGACCGCGAGTGGCGCTACGTCATGCACCGCGCGCCCGATGCGCACGCGCACGCACCGAATGGGCACGACGCACCGCCATACACCACCCTCGCGCACTAACCGGGCCAAGCCTTTGAATCTCGCCGCATCTCTACGCTTCGTCAAGAATATCCTAAAACCATCATCAGTCTGATTAGTTCGATATGACCATTGTATTACAAAAGTAGTTGCCATGTTATCACTCGTCAATTCGCTGCCACATTAGTAGCGCGGCGGATCCGTCGCGTTGAGGCAGTACCGCGACGGCGTTACAGAGAAGGGTCCGTGACGGATCTGCCGCGTGATTGATGTGGCGGGTTGTGGCGGGTTTTAGCAATAATCTTCTTTCTCGAAAAAATTAAGTTTTTGCTTCTCTACATTTCTTAAATACTCAGTTAGTTGACGTATGATTACGGTGATCTGATCGTATATTAATTAAGGAGAATGAGAACACATCTTTATTGTTGCTTGTTTGTTTATAATCTATTTTTATTAAATTAATATTGAAAATACTTATGGAAGTCTGATTGTGCACCCTGAACCGATTTCGCGCTGCACCGCGCGCCGCCGCGTGACGCATCGTTAGGACGCGACGTTAGAATTTATCTTGATATGCTTTTCTTTTTTAAAATTATTAAAAACAAAATAAGATGTCCAAACCTCTTGCGAAACATAAGTTTTCATGTACCACCTCAACGTTTACATCCACGTGAATTATTTGCCGTGAGTTTTGCTCGTACTAACAAACATTTTTCAGACGAGTCTGCAACTACTATAATAAAAATTTAAAAGAAATAGATCCTTTTCATGATTCTCTTTACACCATTAAAAAATGAACTAAAACCAAGATTTTAACAAATTAACCTGTGCTTATACCTATGTACTTTATTGTAATTGGCCCTTGATTATAAACCGTACTACCTAGTTGTTTACCGTATGCTCGTACCTATTTTTATTGTTAAAATTACTTTAATGAACCTCCAGGTGTGTTATTATTTATATTTAAGAATAATTATTGTATTAGAACGGGTCTGAGCGCGGTTGGTTAAACTAGGTATTTTGAGAGAAATACCTAGTTTAACCAACCGCGCTCAGACCCGTTCTAATACAATAATGTGTATGTACAAAGCGCGAAAGTTTAAAACAAACTTTAAGAATAATGTTTGTATAAGACTGAATGTGTTCTAAATAAACAAAACAAAACAAATATCTATCTTTTTGCATAGTAAATAAAGTTCTATATTGTATCAACCTATTGAAAAGTGCGCGCCGCGTTGCGTCGCGTCGCGTATCGGTGTGAACTGACCCTTACGTACGACCTCAATTAACTCCTTGACTCCTGCGAGAGCCAGCGCAGAGAAAGAACCTATAGAAAATAGCATCTCCCATTGTAGAAAATACAGGGTGTTAATTTAATTGCGTGCCATAGCTTGGGGAGTGTTTCAGAAACGTTAGAAGGGCCCATAAAAAATATTAACATGTAACTAATATAAAAAATACAACTCAAAAATATATTTTTAAAAAACAGAAGTCGGTAGGTATATTATGATGATTCCCGGAGCTGCGCCTACCTCTGGTGCTATAACCAATACCGCGCGACGCGCGAGTCGCATCGACCAATGATAACGACTAGCGCGCGCTCGGTTATAGCACAAGAGGTAGACGCAGTTCTTGGAATCATAATAAATACCAGCTTTTGGTTATTTGATTTTTTGAGTTGGATTTTTTTAAATATTTTTTATGGGCTCCTTGTACGTTACTGAAACACCCCTTAAGCTATTGATGAATGAATGTAAAACGCTAGTTTTAATTACTTTCTCTATGATGAATGTACTGGAGTAGTAAAATGCCACAGACGTAAAATGCCCACCCTTATAGAACCTTTACCAGTGGTTTTTTTTTTGCTCTACTTTGACAGAAGAAAGAGACAAGAGATTACGCAAAATGATTGCTTCCTAATTAGAACCGGCAGATTATAATATTTAAAATAAGAGTTTTAAAGGGCTTAGTAAAAATATTTTTTAAGGATTTCTTAATAGACACGTTTAATTTAGGCATAGATAGAATTTTCAGTTTCTTCATCGCAACAAGCAGCAGGTGTCAGCGTCGTCGGTGCGTGCGCTATCGCCGTCTGCGTTTCGTGATCGTGCCGCGTGCGCGTGCGGCGATGGCGCAGGTGATGCGCGGTCGGCGCGGCGCGCGTAGCCGGCGCGGTCAGTACTGCGCGCGGAGCCACGACAAACGCGCGCGAACAACAAACATGGCGGCCACAGTCGATACCACCTTTAAGTGAGTCCAACATTTACTACAACATAATTAACTTAACGAGCTTTAAAAACCTGTGATATAGCAGTAAAATGTGTGTGTACATTGTGTTGAAGCCGGATTTAAGTGATCAAATTACATATTTCGGAGAAGATTCTTCTATTTCGTGGATTGACAGCATAACATTACGAGTAGGGCGAACTTGTTGCTTCGTAAAGATTACCAAAATAACAAATAAGCATTTTCGCTCGTTGGTGTAATGTAGCGTGCTTATGTTACGTTTGTTTTGTTCGTAAAAGGTTTTATTATTGAAACAGTAGTCAATTCTGTTCTAAGAACGAGTTAGGAAGGAAAAGCGGCGACGCGATAGTTTCACAATGATCGTGTGGAACTTTCTTTATCTATCGTCGGTGAAGATCAGGGAACTCGTACTCATACACTTATTCACTGGTTTTTACTTTAATGGTAAACATCTTTAGTATGGTACTTAAGATCAATTTTGCTAGTATCTGCATCATATGGATCAAAATAACTACTTACTTGTGTCTCTATTATGTCTATGTATAACTACTTACTTGTGTCTCTATTATGTCTATGTATAACTACTTACTTGTGTCTCTATTATGTCTATGTATAACTACTTACTTGTGTCTCTATTATGTCTATGTATAACAACTTACTTGTGTCTCTATTATGTCTATGTATAACTACTTACTTGTGTCTCTATTATGTCTATGTATAACTACTTACTTGTGTCTCTATTATGTCTATGTATAACAACTTACTTGTGTCTCTATTATGTCTATGTATAACTACTTACTTGTGTGTCTATTATGTCTAAGAAGATGCAATTTTCGACGTAAATTACTTTTTACTGTGCATCTTCTGACGCAGTGAGTTTATTGCAGATCATAATTTGTATTGTGATAACGTTTATTTGAACAGTAGAGATTATTAACTTCTTCTTCTACAGTTTGTCCTTTGTTGAATTAATTAGTTTGATCGTAAAAGGTTAAGGCTTTATTGTGCCTTTATTATTTACATGTTTTTACATCTTGAGTTTGTAGGTGAAGGTGCAAATCTTTGCAAACATAGCACTCACATATTTTATACAAATCATCTTCCTTAAAAATAACATCAGTCTACATTTATCTGCTTCAACATAATCCAGCAAAGTAGGTACAAACAGTCTAATAAAATGCAGGTTTTTTTTTTATTATAAGTTTTAGTAAATCTTTATTTAAAAAAGTTCTTTATGTAGTTTTTTAAGAGTAGGTACCTATATGTGTAGTATAAAATGCATGGTGGTTAAAATTCAAACGTTTTCCGTTGTTTGTTCCGATGTTTAGGTATGATGAAGGATGAGCTTTATCACCATTGACAGGAAGGCAGAGCACATACCTACCCCATGCGGTAGTATACATAAACAAACAGATAAAATGTAACACTATCTATCATTGCAGCCGTTATATTAGGGTCGTTCTCGAAGAGACCTTTGTTTATTTATTGTATTTAATTATTCGTGTACACATCGTTTGATGTATCATCTCTCTAATGAGGTCAACCAATATTTGTTATTTACTGATTTGACGAAAATATTCCACGTCCAGATAATAATTTGTAATAATGATTAAAATAAACTCTTCTTTTATCCGTTATGTTCTAAATAAATAAGTAATATTCCTAAACAAGTTTACACAGAGCGGCCCAGACTGAAAACAATCTCAATGTCAATTAAGTTTTTATGGTAAATTAAATTATTATGCATAGAAAACACATACTATTATCATAAACATTTTAAAAACAGACTTTACAAACATTTGTGCGGTGACTAAACCAACGACCTTTAGCGCAGCAGGCAGGATCGCTACCCAATGACCTTTAGCGCAGCCAGCAGGCAGGATCGCTACCCAACGACCTTTAGCGCAGCAGGCAGGATCGCTACCCAATGACCTTTAGCGCAGCAGGCAGGATCGCTACCCAATTACCTTTAGCGCAGCAGGCAGGATCGCTACCCAATGACCTAGGTATGGTATGGGGCCAGTCAACTTCAAGTCAACTTTTTATGCATAAGTAGATACCTCACAAATATTGCAACATTGATTGTGTTGCTTACAACGTGGGTTGCGCCGTAGTCGTAGAGCTCGCGTGAGTGGTCTCAGGGTGCCATGTCTCTTCTGTCGTGTGGGTTTCGAGTCGATCAACCCGATGAATCCTGATATCAGAGTTTTTCAACCGCCTATTAGAGGCCTCTGACATAGTTTCTGTAACGGCCACTATCAAAGACAGCGACCAGGACCGACGGCTTAACGTGCCCTCCGAAGCACGAAATCCTTATTATTTTCGGACAATCAGGTGATTCAGCTTGAAAAATGTCCTAACCAAACTGGGGAAAATCTCACAAAGTGATAAATTAACAAATATCAACTTTGCGTTCCCCCCTTGAAATCGAACCCAGGACCTCGAATCGAGAGTCCATGGCTCAGACCACTAGACCACGGAGGCAGTTACTCAGAACATCACCAGTAGCAGCCAAGTATCTGGTGACTGGTCAGTGGGCTGAGGCTGTAAGTAACCGGAGCGCGGCGGCGGCATTCAAGAGCGCGACCTTGACCGTGGAGCGCGACGGATGACAGCCAGCGGGCGGGTGATGCCGTGACGCCCGCAACCACTATAACACACACAATATAAGGTGACATCTTATTTGTGAACGATGATACAACCACTGATTTGAGAAGTCGCTGCCTTTTACTCTTCTGCGGGTGCAACAGATACTCTGAACGAGGTAAATGCTGATGACATCCAACAACATTTTGTAAGGATCGCTAGCCGGATGTGCCGGAACACACAGAAAAATTAATAGAGAGAGAATTTCAGACAGTTGTAAGTAGGTACATCAATTTAATCTGAAAAACTACCTACTTATGTGTTATCCAATGGTGTTATCGTCATAAACTCACACAATAACTAAATACAAATACAAATCACTTTATTTCCACACAAATAAATATTACAAAAATGGACACAATCACATAAATTAACAAATTAACTTATTATTATTAGTAGGCACACAGTGGAAAAAGGTGTGGACACAGCTTAGCTGATTTTAAGTCCACCCTACGTCAAGGGAATAGACAGAGGATAGAAGATGACTTACAGAGCAAATCGAACTTAAGTAGTAAGTAGGTACATAATTAATTTATAATAAAACACTCATTTCACTAGTTCCATCCGCGTATCCATGTCTCAACAACATTAGATCAGTTAACTATTCCAAATAGGTATGTCTTAAATTGTCGCGCTCGAGACGTTTTAGCCACTTTCTCTTGTTCATTGCCCGTGACCCTGAACTAAATGCGGTTTCTCTATGCATCCCAGCCATGGCTCCCATATTAATGCGTTATCACACAATAGTATCACAATTCACAGTGCAATGGTTGCGTGATTGAAACCTGCACAATAGTGGCGATGAGACAGCGTGACGTAATCACAATAAGTTACGCTGCTTTGTGTTAAGCTCAACAAGGTTGTATCAACGCAGTAGGTACTGCACTAACACCACACCACCCATTCTGAGGGTTCATTGCTGGGTTTAAATATCGCTGTCAATTTGTTAGGTTCACCCTACTTTTATTTTAATGAAGAGACGGCTGCGAAAAACACATTTTGCTTTGCTATTTATCACATTCAGTATATAAACGAAAATTAGTTAGATAAGAATTTTGCATGCAAAAATACACGACTCGTATGAGTTTCAAATATTTATTGAACATAATAAACACCGATTTATAAAATAATTTGTGAACTTTAATTTTCAAAAACAAAGAAATGATTAATGTGTAAGATTGTGCGCATATTTCCTTGTGTAACGGTTGTCATCTTCAACTGTAAAAAAACGAAAATGATGCAATCCTCGTCTTACATATGCATGTAAGCTATGCAGCTTACATGATGATGCAGAAAAATCACTTTCGCAGCGGTAAAAGATGTCAGAATAAGCCGTAATGCGGTTTATTCAGCTTCACGACAAGTCCGTATTATTGAGAAAATGCAAAATATATACTAAACAAGGCGTTAACTTCAAGGTAAGGTTTAAATTAAATCGAAATAAACTTCGATTAGGAAGATAAATTACGGGAATAATTCATTCTGTGTGTGTGCTGTGTGCAATAATAATATAGGTAATTCCATTCAAAGATTCAAACAAGAGGCGGCGTTCTTTACAAACCGTAAATAATTAGCATGATTGACGACTTTCGTCGGTGTAAGAAATTGGAGGAAGCCGCGGAGAAAGTGGCCGTGTTCCGTGTGTCCGGGGGACGGCCGGCGGCCGGCGGTGAGGCCGCGCGGCCGTAGCGTGCGCTGCGGTGCGGTGCGGACAGCTGCCGGTCGCGTCGAGTGCGCGGGAGTCGTCGGCGCGCGTAAAGAGTGCGTAAAATACAGGTCATGAGAAAGTAACAGCGCAATAGCCGATATTGCCTTATCTACCTACCCGACACTATAATATCAGCTGATTTGATTACTAAGCGAATAATTGCTCAAACTACTTTTTAATTTATCTTCTTCGTCTGTTCACTTATTGATAAGTAATTACTTATTTATTGCTGACAAGCTGCTGACCAAGCCCCCTTGCTATTATTAACTCCAATATCACTGTATCTAATAACACTGTACAGAATAATGTGGATTAAGAAGGAAAATAATATTGTATATAGGTAATGCCCTTTCTATCATAACGATACATGTTTAAAAAAATTACATCAAATATTTTAAAACTTGATTTTAAACAAGATTCCGTTGTAATAGGAATAAAATTAATAAATATGATTAAATAATACTTACTGCTAGGCATATTGCTATTCATCGAACGGTACAATTATTATCATTTCTGTTTATGACTGGCCTTCAGTTTACGAAATGTCGATCGTCGTCGGTAATTTGCATTGTTTGTATAATTTGTGTTCGTCATCGCGCTAATTGCCTCGCTGTGGCGATATCTCTTCCTCTCGTTGAGCTGAACAAAGAGGCTGGTCAGTGCCATTATCTCGTTATCAGCAGTATCCTGCTACACTCTGTGGTTATAAATACCGCAGCATTCGAGCGGATCTTGTCTGTTGTCGCACAGTTCCGTCCGACCACGACCACGCTTACTAAAGGAGCACACACACTAACTATTTATAAAACTTATGTATTTAATATATTGTTAAAGTGATTCGTTTAATACTCTTAGCACTATTCTGCCATCTTTAATTTCTCCTCTTCACAAAGGTTGTCTGGTAGAGATCGCTGCCAGCGATAAGACCGCCTTTGTGCACATTTATTCATGTTTGTTTTTGTTTGAATGTTCTTTGTTAATGTGTGCAATAAAGAGTTTTTACTTACTTACACACACACTGGTGTTTATAATGGTCTCAAACTGTTCTTCTTCTTCTTCGAGTCAAAGTATCCGAAAATTCAATTAAACTGTCCCAAATTGTTCTTAATAAGTAGTCCCAAATCCCAAGCACTTCAGAACAGTCTCGAGCATTTTGAATTTTCCAGGGAAAACTATGTCTAATGGTACGGAAATGTATTGTCTACGTTGGAGATGTTTCTGAACATTTGGAGACATGTTTCTTGTTTCCAAGTGCTACTGGACATTATTTTGTAAAAGTTAGGAAACGTTCTAAACAGCGATGTGGGAGAACCGTGGACTGTTCCAAGAATATCCACAGCCGCAACTACCAACGCTATTCTATAAGTACCTACTCGCAACTACCTACTGAATGTATGCTCTTGTCACATGTATTATACCTGTAACTGTACTATGATCTTCAGAGTACATGTTCTCGTATGGTTCCCACTGTATTGTATTGTATTGTATTGTATTGTATTGTGTGCGTTACCGTGTATTTACCTGCGATTTAGCGTAATTGCGACGGACTCGTGACTCGTGTGTTTGGCAGGTTTTTCATCACAAACACAAGATGATTGGCATATATTTAAACGTTCACCTATTTATTCCCATTTTGTTCACCTAAATATGTTCATTTATTAATTCCCTTTTCTTCACCTAAAATATTAGATTGTTCATCTAAATTTGTTGCTTTCGGGTTTGCTGGGTCGACGCGGGTCGTTGGATCGACGTAGGTCGATGGGTAGACGGGGGTCGATGGGTCGACGTGGTTTCGTGGTTTGGTGGTGGTTTCTGTGATGAGTAGGTACATACGTTATGAGTACGTTTTGAACACGATATGAGTACCTACGTTATGAGCACGTTATGGGCAGGTTATGGGCACGAAAATATCGATATTAATATCATTTTAGAATATGTATTCGGCAAGCAAGTTAATTAAGCAAGTAAAATGGGTAATTGGCAAGTGAAGCTACATACTTTTTTTTATCACCGTAGATGGTCAAAGACAGAAGTAAAAAATAAATTGACTAAATTTTTTGATAAGACTTATTTTTAGGGTTCCGTACCTCAAAAGGAAAAAAGGAATTCTTATAAGATCACTCGGTTGTCCGTCCGTCCGTCTGTCAAGACCCTTTTTCTCAGGAACGCGTGAAGGTATCAAGCTGCAATTTATACTGAATACTCAAATCTAGGATCTATCGTAAAAGAATCACACTTCTAAGTCCTCGCAATCAAAAGATACAAACGTTTGTTTGAATATTTGCAAAAGGAACGAATACTAAAAGTATACTTTTTTTGTGATTTAACTAAAAAAATATACTTTTTAGATTTTTTCCTTTGATTGTGCTAGGAGACATTGCTTCTTGCCAAATTTCAAGATCCTAGGTCACCGGGAAGTACCCTATAGGTTTTGCCTTCCTCAAGATTCAAAAACCTACAGGGCACTTCCCGTAGACCTACAATCATGAAATTTAGAAGGAAGCAGCGCCTAATAGCAAAATCAAAGGAAAAAATCTAAAAACTGTAAATTTGTTCAAATATCACCAAAAAAAAGAATTACAAACTTATTTTCATAGTCGTCTCCCTATATCTAATATGGGGACAACAGCAAACTTAAGTTTATCCTTTAGTCCAGTTGATATTTTTGGGTAAAATAATTCTGGGTACTCGAGAGAGGGTTATACTGGGTGTAAGGGACAGCGTCCCGCTAACTGATAGGGGTTGCTCAGTCAACGATACTGAACAATATTCACCAGGAAATTCTTTCAGGAAGTGAGAAAAAAAAAATACTTTTCCATACAAATTGTCTGGTCGAAGTGGACATTTTGTATGGAAAAGCCAATTTTTTTCACTTCCTGAAAGAATTTCCTGGTGAATATTGTTCAGTATCGTTGACTGAGCAACCCCTATCAGTTTGCGGGACGCTGTCCCTTACACCCGGTATATTGGCTTTAAATACCCCCAAGTTGGTACGGAAGCCTCGGTGAGCGAGTCCGACTCGCACTTAACCAGTTTTTTTAATTATTTGCTTATTAATAGGTACTGAAATAATGTATTCACTTTAAGGCCCGTATTTATAATCAGCTCTCAAGAGTGACAGCGTGTTTGAGTTCGTATCAGAAAAGTCATTCCAGTACAAAATTACCTGTCAAATCCGTACTCAATATTGCTCTCAATCTTGAGATAGCTTTATAAATACGGGCCTAAGTATCAACTATTTAGGTGTAGGTATTAAAAGAAAACAGAAAAACACAAAACGGCATGAAAATAACTTAGCATTGGGAGAAATTTATTTAAAAATACGTTTTCGTACGATATTTCGAAAACCGTGGCACTTTTACTGAGGTCATATTTTATTACCAATAGGGCATCGGTCAAGCTAGCCACAGTTAAAGGGTTATCCATTAATTCCTGGACACCCTATGTAAACTAGCTTTCTATGGACTCTACTTTTGATACAATATTTTGAAAATCATAATTAATTACACGTACATAGTTAAACCCGAATATGGTGTTGCACAGTCCAATTAAATTATAGTTAATATTTGTAAATTGTTTGTAAATAATTTACTAAAGAATTACAATTTTAATTACGACCTCAAACAACATAAAGTAATAAAAGCTAAAACGCGTTCTGTCGGATCTCTCAAGGACGAATCGAACGTCTAATATTAGAGAGATGATCCTGCGCAGGCAAACGTTGCAAAAAGTATCGAGTTTTTCCCCCCAATTATTTAATGGCGCTTGAAGTAAAGTTTTTGTGTATAATAGGATTTGAAGAATAGTATTTAATCTACAAATGATTCGTGAATAATTAACCCATCAGTTTTTCTTCTATAAATTAAATTTCATCAATAAACATTCCTACAAGTTCTAAGGAACTATGTGGTCATATTGTTAGTATTGATTTATATTTAATTTCCATTCTTTTTTAATATTACGTCCAACAATGGAGGCCATAGCCACCTTGAATACCATACCCGTGATATCCTACCTCTTTCTCTACATCGATAATGCGATTTATTTTGCGTCAAGAAAGGAATGCTCTATTCATCGTATGCTTTTCATTATAAGCTACGAGGACAGTCTGAAGTTCTTCTTGAAATATATAAAATATCCGAAATATATTTTGAACTTAAACTAGAAGACAAAAATTATTGTTAATGGTTCTGGCGATAGTTGTATTCCATTCCATCATATCCGTCATACTTACGATATCGCGCGAAATCCCTCCAACTAATTTAACTGCTCGCATTGTAGCGCATATTTAGTAAACTTGCTGTATTGACTCATCTCTCTTTTGCAAGAGTCAATACGATACGTGCTGAAACATTATTTACCTACTAAACTAAAGCAATCTTACAAAGTAGGATTATTAATTCTGTGTATAAGTGTAACGATCTTCCATTATTATTATGAAAACTCTCTTTCAAATATCTCCGGAGAATTCTAAGTTCATTGTAATCGTAGCCTAGATAAAAGGCTATATATGTAGATTGAAGGTCGTTTCGTTCATGAATGCAAACATGTTTATGAAGTAGATTGAGCGGTGACATCACATGGAAAGCTAAATGTCGCTAACATCAGTGTAGCGTCGGCGCAGTAGGTGCTCTCCTTGACCGAGCGTTGCTGGCGCGACTCGCGAGTGATGCGGCGCGACGTGAGACTGTGTGTACACTTCTCAACACATCGTATCGGTGATAAAACCTCTTGTTTGTGCTCATTATCTTTGTTGAATATTGACACTTATATCTACTGAACTGACTCTATGATTCCGCCTTTTATGTCTTTTGCGGAACGTCGTAATTCCCATAGCATGCCTAATGCCTAGCCATTATCAATACTGCAGAAACTTCTCTGACCATCTTAGATTTGGCCTTCAATCATCAATTATTTACGTCTACTAAGTTATGCTGAGTCGCGATACTCATCAACAATATTGTATTTGTCTCTTTGCATTGTAGCGGTGTGTGAATGGTGGTGCGCAAGCGCATGTGTCTCGTCTTATTGTGCTCGTTACGCAACAGTTACACAATCCCGTCGAGTGGGGATTATCCTCGCTGTGTAATTGTCTGTGTCATGAGAACCACGGTCAATCAACACATAGGTACCAACACAAACAAATTGTTAGTTTATTAACTACTAGCTTTCCGCCCCGCGGTTTCACCCGCAGCTAAGAGTTTTCCCGTGGGATTGAGTTCCCGCGCTGTTCCTACCTTTAAAATTGACGGAATTTAATACAAACTACCATCCCCTATTTAACCCCCTTAGGGGTGGAAAATACAAAAACGCTAAAACACGTGCTCATTATTTTTTAATCTTTAGCCCAAAAACAAAATTGGAAGATCCTGCCATCAAAATTGACGGAATTTCCATACAAACTTCCATCCCCTATTTAACCCTCTTAGGGGTGAAAAATACAAAAATGCTGAAACACGTATAAATTATTTTTTAATCATTAGCCTAAATACAAAATTCAACTTGCTCTCTAAGTTTAACGATTCTAGCTTTTGTAGTTTAGGCTCTGCGTTGATGAATCAGTCAGTCAGTCAGTCAGTCAGTCAGTAAGGACAAACGATTTTATAAGTTTAGATATTCCAGTATTACAAAAGTGTTTCATTTTATGAGCAGTCGAGTGAGACAAAACATCTTCGTGAGGTTTTATTTTGGTATGATTTTTAGTTTTTACTCTCAATGAATCTAGAGCAAAAAAAGATAAAAATAAAGATGCGAAGGAAAAAGTCTAAAATTGTATTCTATGTACAAGCCAGTACCATTACAGTAGGTAGGTAGGTTGTAGTGTAGGTATGCTGTAAGAAATTTCTTTATAGAAATAAGCAGTGCCTGTTGTGTCTTTTTTTTGTGTTTGTGTGTTTATGTCTTTTATTGTGTACAATAAATTGTTAAATAAATAAATAAATTAGATATTCTGTGTCTGTACGCGTCATTGTGGTCTCATTAATTCGAATTAAAAAATAACTAGAACATAGGGGGGAAAATACTAAGGATTTTTGTTACCCCCCCCCCCCCCACACACATGATAGTAGCTTTCAGGATTACATACCCGCAGCCCGTTTCTGACTTCTCTTATTTCATTGCAGGCAAAGGGAAACCTACAAATAATAAGTAATTATCTATCTACTATCAAAATACTCCGAAGCTAATATTTTCTCGGAATCGTAAATTAATAATATTATATTAAATTAACAAAAGTTATGATTAAGATGGCGACCTTATAAACTACTACGCAAAATAACTGTATTTTAATGTTACTATGTTACTGTCGACTCCAAGAAGAAGAAGAAGAACTCCACATTGAGAAACATTCATTGCTAGGTTGTAAAGCACGTTATACTCTAGATCTAGAAGAACTAGAAAGCAATGTACAGTAGTATAGGTTAGTATGACGTGAGTCGATAGAGCACGAACTGGCAACTGGCTGCAGGCAGTAGTGTGGCGCTGGCGATAGTTACGCGATGCCTTCCGAGATTGTCGCAACGAGTCGCTGTCTGCCAATTACCTACTCGTTATAGGTACCTTACCTACTTAAGACCTACTATAAGTTACCTTTATTCAAAGGTCTTATTTTCATAAATAAAATTGACCGAAGACACGGAAGATGACAACACGCAAACTTTGATTGAGGAAGGTAGGTACTTTCGAACAGCGCTTTCTCGAAATCAAAAAGTATTATTAATAAGTATTTATTAAATTGTCTGATTAGGGAAAGCTAAATAAGTAAATATTTATGTTCGTGAGATATCTTTAACACATGAACCGATCCGGATGTTTCATCGTATTTGAACTACTTACGGTTCATCTTGATCTTCGACACTGATGACCTCAAATATTGTAACAAACATGTTAAGCGAGGTAGACATTGCCATTATACCAATACTATATACGTCGCAGCCGTTTATCAGTGAGATGAGACACAATAACTTAATACTTAACTAGTCTTTCTTTTCACGCATCGATTAGATTTTGTGAAATTGATTTTGTCAAAATACTCCGCCCAATCCAATGCTTTATTATTATCAGTAGCGCTGCATCAACAAGATGATGATCACGCAAGGCACGTCATTACAAGTGCCATGGCTTGAAAAAGCGCCATTATTTGTAAGGTATTATTCCCAGGTATTATATAGTCCCTACTTTGACTGATTTAGACCCAGTTCAGTTCTGGTGGAGCAACATCCAATTTAGTAAAATTTTTTGACTAGAGTCGGAGATATTATTTTGGTGGAAAGGTTGTTTGGGTGATGTTGCCAAAGCTTAGGTACAGTGTCTGATTTACAATAGTAGAAGACAAAGCGGAAAGTAAACAAGCGTAGGTCGTCTGAGAACGCTTTCGTAGCCCAGTAAAATTACTGTTTTTTAAAACATTAAATCCAAATACCTCAATTTTTTGTACAAGTTACTTTCATATGATTTGAAAAGAGTCTATTTTCGAATCACACTATATTTTTGTCTCGAAGTGGGCTTAAATAAAAAATAAAAAAACGAAGTGCGAGTCGAACTCGCTCACCGAGGCTTCCGTACCAACTTGGGGGTATTTAAAGCGAACAGAACCCTCAGTTTTTTGCGGTCACTGCTTCCAAAGCGTGATGTTACTTTTCTTTTTCTGTGAGGGGGCAAGCCGCCCTCAAGCCCTCACCTCCCAGTCTCGGTGTCTGAATGCGGTCGCTGCTTCCAAAGTGTGATGTTACTTTTCTTTTTCTGTGAGGGGGCAAGCCGCCCTCAAGCCCTCACCTCCCAGTCTCGGTGTCTGAATGCGGTCGCTGCTTCCAAAGTGTGATGTTACTTTTCTTTTTCTGTGAGGGGGCAAGCCGCCCTCAAGCCCTCACCTCCCAGTCTCGGTGTCTGAATGCGGTCGCTGCTTCCAAAGTGTGATGTTACTTTTCTTTAGCCCCCCTCAACCCCCAAGACTCAATGTTTAAATGCGGTACCTGCTTCCAAACTTGGGAGTTACTGTTTAAAAAAAGGCAACAAACAAATGCTACTGCTAGGTGTGGTTCAACCCTAAGTATATATACCCCCGAATATACAACACCTAAGAGTAGGTAGAGGACGCAACTGTTTTGTATGGAATATCTACTTCTATGATAAACAGATGTTGGTTCTTCTAAAATTGCCAAGCTCGATTCGGCCTCGAGCACCGAGACATTTTTCACACAAAATTATGAACTGGACTAAATTACAAACTTAACTTTGCTGTTATCCTCATACTAGATACAGGGAAAGGACTGCGTAAATAAGTTTGTAATGACAAAAAACCTTTTTTTTCGTGTTGTGTTATCGGATTTTTTTAATTGATTGTGCTATTAGACACTGCTTTTTTCAAAATTTTATGAATGTAGGCCAACGGGAAGTACCCTATTAGGTTTTTGAATCTTGAGGAAGTCAAAACCTATAGGGTATTTCCGGGTAACCTAGGATCTTGAAATAGAAGAAGAAGAAGACAGCTTCGAGGGACCCTAGGCTTGAGTATTCAATATTTTCAACTTGATACTGTCACGTCACGTTAACCTTTTTAATTGTACACTAACTTAACATTAACCCTAATTTTAATTTTAATACCTCTTAGTAATACCTACATTTATGCTAATTGTTGTATGGATCAAAAGGTCTGAAAAAAGAAGATCTTTTTTTTATTACTTTTATTTTTTTATTTTAATAAATTGAACTTTTTAGGTAATAATTATATTTTTAGGTAAGTACATTATAATAATATATTTTTGGATATTTATATAAAACAAAATTATTAGCTATTAAGACAAGCGCACAGAAAGAAAGTTATTTAATTTTTTTCCAAGTTTATAAAAATATCATCATAACTTTCGTCTTAGAAATAAATAAGTAAATAGATTTTTTTTTGGTGTGATTTCTTTAGTAAATGATAGGGGAGAATATAATCTACTAATAAAATGTAATAATGTACTTATTTGGAATTATTTCCGTTTCGCCATACAGGCCCGGCGTAGATTGACTGGGCTATCGGAGGAAGAGCGCTTCCCGTGCGCGCGCGCAGCGTTCAGCATTGTCATCCTTTGTTAGGTTCACCCGATCGTGAAAACAAACCTCCATCATTGTAAACAAGTTTATTTCCATTTTCTTATAATTTTCTATAAATAGGTTTGAAACATTTTATATCCATGAAATATATATCTGATTTCAGGCAGAAGATCGTGGAGTCAGTTGAGATCCCAGTACTGACGAGATGCTGCTTCTGCTTTCCGCTACGGAAGGGGCTCATCGCCTTCGCATACGCCAACCTGGTGAGTTACAGTTTAACAACATATTACCTGGAACATTAAAAAATGATAATATTACAGAAACTGCTCGTGTATCGTATAAATTACTTCCGAGTTGTACAGAATTCACAAAAAACAGCAAATATTGGAAAGAGGACAGCTATATCATAATATTAAATATACAGGGTGTAAGGGACGGCGTCCCGCAAACTGATAGGGGTTGCTCAGTCCACGATACTGAACAACTTGCACCAGGAAATTCTTTCAGGAGATGAAAAAAAAAATCTACTTTCCCGTACAAAATGACCACCTCGATCAGACAATTTGTATGGAAAAGCAAATTATTTTTTTTCGTTTCCTGAAAAAAAAAAAACCAGTGATAGTTGTTCAGTTTCGTTGACTGAGCAACCCCTATCAGTTTGCGGGACGCTGTCCCTTACACCCCGTATAGTATATCTCCTCTGATCATTCTTGACTTTGGCATTGCAGGTGCTGACGGCGGTGGTGGCATGTTTCCTGTCGATGTTCATCTCATACGTGCGCAGCGAGGGCGCGGACCCGGCCGAAGCAGCTGAGCTGCCGCGACTCATCGTCGACACCGCCGGCCTCATCCTCGAGATTGGCATGACCGTCACCTTCATCGTCGCGCTTCATAAGGTAGCTGTGTGTTTACATCTTACAAGCTTCATAAGGTAGCTGTGTGTTTACATCTTACAAGCTGCATAAGGTAGCTAGCTGTGTGTTCATATACAAGGTGTCCAAAAAGAGTATCGGGTATTTGTTTTCGCGCTACCGCTGAAACGAAGCGACGGAGGGGAGCGGGGAGGGTATCGTGGCACCCGCCATTTTGTGGAGTTTTAGTCACAATGGAGCGTTACCCGGGGACGCGTCGCGCTTTTTGTGTACGCGCGTATTATCGTAACAGTGATTCAATAGTGGTTGCTCAACGTTTGTATCGTTGGCAATATCGTACACGCCATGTACCAAGTGACGATAGCATTAGAAAATGGATCCAGAAGTTCGAGAATACAGGTGCGACGGTGAAAAACATCTGGACATCTGGATCCATTTTCTAATGCTATCGTCACTTGGTGCATGGCGTTTACGATATTCCCTACGATACAAACGTTGAGCAGCCACTATTAAATCACCGTTACGATAATACGCGCGTACACAAAAAGCGCGACGCGTTCCCGGGTAACGCTCCATTGTGACTAAAACTCCACAAAATGGCGGATGCCACGATACCCGCCCCGCTCCCCTCCGTCGCTTCGTTTCAGTGGATACTCTTTTTGGACACCTTGTAGTATGAGCTATCGAGACTCATCGTTGATACCGCTGGCTTAATCCTCGAGATTGGCATGACCGTCATATTTATCGTCGCACTGCTTAAGGTTGCTGCCTCTATCATATAATTGGATATAGCCCATGAATAAAAAGTTCATATCATTAATATGAAACTCGTTAGTTTAAAAAGTTCTCATCTCAGAATGCCATAGGATCCGTTTATTATTGTGCGGCCTTCCGCCAATTTTGGAAATATTTTCTACTGCCATCAACTTTCTGACGGTCATGCCATTTTACATACTGCATTCATGAAACAAAAAGATATTGAAGACTAGAATCTAAATTATTTATCTTTTAAACGGTATTTTTTTGTTGTATTCCAGAAACACGTGTTGCTGATGAAGGTGTACCTGTACTTTGAGATCGTGTTTTCCATCATCGGCTTCATCTACAGTCTCGTGTTCATGACCAAGGAGACTGCCAGCGAGCTGTTCCTCATTCTCTTTCAACTCAGTTAGTATCCATACTTCGAGATCGTGTTCTGTATCATTGGCTTCATCTACAGTCTCGTGTTCATGACCAAGGAGGCCGCCAGCGAGCTGTTCCTCATTCTCTTTCAACTCAGTTAGTATCCATACTTTGAGATCGTGTTCTGTATCATCGGCTTCACTACAGTCTCGTGTTCATGACCAAGGAGGCCGCCAGCGAGCTGTTCCTCATTCTCTTTCAACTCAGTAAGTATCCATACTTTGAGATCGTGTTCTGCATCATCGGCTTCATCTACAGTCTCGTGTTCATGACCAAGGAGGCCGCCAGCGAGCTGTTCCTCATTCTCTTTCAACTCAGTAAGTATCCATACTTTGAGATCGTGTTCTGCATCATCGGCTTCATCTACAGTCTCGTGTTCATGACCAAGGAGGCCGCCAGCGAGCTGTTCCTCATTCTCTTTCAACTCAGTAAGTATCCATACTTTGAGATCGTGTTCTGTATCATTGGCTTCATCTACAGTCTCGTGTTCATGACCATGGAGGCCGCCAGCGAGCTGTTCCTCATTCTCTTTCAACTCAGTAAGTATCCATACTTCGAGATCGTGTTTTCCATCATCGGCTTCATCTACAGTCTCGTGTTCATGATCAAGGAAACTGCCAGCGAGCTGTTTGTCATTCTCTTCCAACTCAGTTAGTATCTTCACTTT
This sequence comes from Scrobipalpa atriplicella, assembly GCA_029255725.1. Taxonomy (NCBI): domain Eukaryota; kingdom Metazoa; phylum Arthropoda; class Insecta; order Lepidoptera; family Gelechiidae; genus Scrobipalpa; species Scrobipalpa atriplicella. Next base: position 20,773 of record JARACY010002667.1, read on the forward strand.
GAGGTCTTGTTTTCCATCACTGACTTCATCTACAGCCTAGTGTTCATGACCAAGGAGACCGCCAGCGAGCTGTTCCTCATCCTCTTCCACCTCAGTAGTAGGTAACCTCACTTGCAAACAAGTTGAAAAACTATTTGTGCCCCTTGATCCCGACACAGGCAAAGGTTCTACTCTGCTCTGAGTCCCTAAAAATTTAGTCTTTTATATTTGGGTATATTCACATCATGTGTATTTACTTGGCTCTAAACAAGTAACATTTTATTTTGTTGGAATTGTCTTAAGGTCTACGCAGCAGATTCATCGGATCCGTGTCCAGTCGGGTCATTGATACTGCTGAATTGGCCATTTGCGATGTTATATTTGCATATTACACGTGATAGTAGGTTAATGTTTTAAAAATCGTCTTTCATGCTTGTGATAATTACCTACAAAGAAAGAAATCTACTACCTATCTCAGTAAAATGTTACTATATGATACTTTTATATAACTTAAAATAATGATTGGTTTTATTATTATAGGGTCTTTTCATAGCAAATGAAGCACCTTGTGTCTAACATGTCATGTTTGATTATATTATTTTGTAACCTTTATTCCTTTAGAGAAGGTTGTTGTTCTTATTTGTATAAAATCAGTTCGATGTCTTACTTGGTTTACGGGATAAACAACGTCGTATATTTTTATTTTTGTTACGAGCTTTCCTGTTGCAGTAGTTATACACTGCACTCAATTTAATGCCAATTACAATAAATCTCGTAGAGTAGTAAGTAAATTGGTCTCTAAGTAGGTACTCCCTACACATAATATCCGCTGCGATAAATGACGCAGTTGCAAGTAACAAGGTACCGCCGTTACCTCACTATTGAGTATCCAGGCGATAACAAAATAAATAAAAATAAATTTGAGCTCAGTTTAAATAATAAATTACACTTGAAATAAGTTTCTGTACAGATTGGTTTATTTATGCAAAGGTGAGTAAAGATGGTCTTGTCTAGCCTGAATCATCCCACTGCTGGGCAAAGGCCTTCTTCTTCCTCCATTCTTCCCTGTTTGGTACCTAATTTTATTTTTTTGTGTGTTCCAGCTATCCAAGTGTACCTGGTGATCCTGATCTGGAGCTCGATCGTGAAGATGGAGCGCGACGGGTCAGTTAAATACGTGCGCGACCGTGAAACCGTCTGACCACCTCTTCCTCATCTTCATTCACACCGTCACATCAAACACCGCTAAAACCATCCAAGGAATTGCAGAAGAGAACCTTTTCCAAAGAGGTACTGGGGAATTCTTGACAACTGGTTGAAGGTTTGACCACGACATTGTTTCACGAAGTAGTTAGTTACCATGCTGATGCTCCTGTGCGGTTGTATGATGATGATGATGACTTTTTTGGGGACGTGTCTGCGGTTTGCGGTTAAATTTTTTGCGATGTTTACATAGCAGACTTATTATCATCAATTTATCAATTATCTTCGCTCAAACGTCTAACGAACAATTATTTTAATGTGCGTTCAGTGCCTTATTATTATAATAAACATCTTTCTTTATTGTTGTAGAATCCCTGATATGAAGTTTATTTCATAATATTCTTAGTTGGGTTATTACAAACAAGAGCGGGCGCTGACTGATCTAGGTTAGCTACTATATTTACGGGATTCAAGTTCTTCTACATTGCAAGATTGTTAAATTATTTGCAAGTGTCTTATCAGATTTAAAGATCTCGTGAGAATATATTTCTAAATCTAGTGTGTGATCTTTTAAGTTTAAGTATGACACCAGATAAATACTAAGAAGGAGTACTTTATTGTTATGAAGAATAATTTTGATATTTTAATGCAATTTGCTGTCAAAGGACTAATTTTTGATTAGGTGGCGTTCAAATCTAGCAGCAGACTACACGAAGTCTTAAACATACATACATACATATAATCACGCCTTTATCCCTAATGGGGTAGGCAGAGCGTAAACGACCTACACAAAGGTCGTTCCGCCACGTCTGACAAATTTTGAGGGTTATTCCAGATGGATCTGTATATTGCTATAGTGATAGGTTGTCAGCCCATCGCCTAAATTTTTCTATCACTCCCAGTCCAGCATGGAAGATCTTAAACCATACTCAAAATTCTTAAAATTTTGCAAATGTCAATACTTATAAAGCAGTTTAAAGTTAAAACGATTTTATTAAAACATTCCTGCTCGTATTGTAGAGACCTGTGCTAGTATTTAGTCGAACATTATGGGGTATTTTAATTTAATACTGTTTTTGATGCAAAATAGAAAAATGACGTTCTAATTTTTTTATCGTCAATCGTCTTTGAAAACTATGGAACAAACGATGTCGAACGTAATGTCTTTTAACCTTATACACCGAGTTTATTTCTAAAGTACCCTATATATTAATAGATATGTAGAATTAGTTAACTCGTTACAGGGAGAGGTAGTTAACACGAGCAGCGTTACCGTGGAGAACACTATTGTGATGTATTATAATTAAGTAAGCATTAAGCATACGCCTCTGTATGTGTAAGTAATGTAAGGTAAATATATATATTATTTAACTGTTGGGTCACACCATATTGCTGTTAAGAAAGTAATAGAACTAAAGAAAGCATTAGAACAGAGTAAAGAAGTAAAGAAATTTGCAAGATGTGAAATGTAAAGTTCACACAGCAAAATAAATGTAGTACAGACCTAAATGTTATTATGATTTCAGAACTGATTTCATTTAATACTTCCGTGAGAATATCTTATTTGGATTTTTAATGCAATATTTTTTTGTTGCGATTGAATAATAAAATGTAGTCTTAACGCAACATCATGGTCATAAAAAATAAAAAATTTTACTATATATATATAATATATATATGTACGGAGGTAGGTAATTAATTTATTAAGATCAAATTATAAACGGTCATATTTATAAATAGTGTTTTTTTTTAACATTTTGATATATTATTCATTGCATAGTAATTCATACCTACCTTTATTTTTAAAGATATTTTTTTAGGCACATATTACACTTTTAAAGATTCAAAGATACAAAATTTATAAACATAATCATATTTATAGCACCCACTATAAATTGGGGTGTTATTTTAGGAATACATACCTAATTATGTCATAATGATCGATCATCCATCACAGACTGAAAGTATTTATACAGTTTAAATATTTGATTAAAAGATCTTATAAGGTGTAATATTATAAGCCACGCATGAGTAGGTACATTTTGTAAATATTTCAGAGTTTAGAAAAAGTTATACCATTCCATTGTATTAAATAAATATTGTTACTTAATAAAAATATCGTTTGATTGTACAAAAATCTTTTGAACTGTGAATAGATTAGATGATCACAAATTTTTGAGCACGACGTTGAATATAATCAAAAACTAGTTAGTACTTACTTTAGATAGGTAAAACTGAGAATGCTTATACATAATTCATATAGAAGCTCATAAATAATTTACGATAACCTTAAAGCGCAATAATTTAGTAGGTCCACTAGGGTCAATATCAATACTAGGTCTCTTTCTTTATTTAGAGCATTATCGTTTCGTAATAATCTAATGTAACGAGTCAACTTACTGTTAACAAACTCATGGGCGAATCACGGCTTCTCCTGGAACACACAATCCTGGAAGTGATTCTCACATAGGTATATTGAGTAACTGCGCGGTGGCGGCCATCAGCCAGCAGCGCGTCGTGGTCGATCTCGGAGGTCGGAGATGCAGCGCACTCCCCGCCACGAACACCAGCACCAGCACCGCCAGCTGCACCGCCTTGAATGCTACCCACACAATCATCATCCACGGCTTATCCTTGAAGTGATACGCACGTAAAATGACTAACTGTGCGACGGCATGCGAAGAGATCACTATGAGGAAGTAGGCTAGCTGCGTTATCCCAATCGGTACCTGCGCGTGCGCGTGCATAATTTCAGAACTAATTTTATTTAACACTTCCGTGAATAATATCTTATATTTGGATTTTAATGCAATTTCATTTTTGCTTACCCTCAACAACAAAGTGCGGAAGAAAATTAAGAAAAATACGTAACATCATAGTTACGGTTTTTTTTTTAAAACAATGAAGAGCTATTTTAAAATAACGGAGGTAATTAATTTTTTAAGAACAATTTTATAAACGGTCAGATGTATCTGATGCATATTGACTTTGACTTTGACTTTGTTATACCATACCAAATAAATATCGTTACTTAATAAAAATATCGTTTTATTGTACAAAAAATATAAATGTACCAAATGTTTTTTTTAAATCTGCTAATGATTAGATGATCACAAATGATTGAGCACGACATATTACGGATATATACAAAATGAAACTAAAAGTATACATAATATCATAAATAAATCTGCGATAAACTAAAAGCGCAATGATTTCGTTGAGTTTTGCAGAGGTCGCCTGGTAAGCAATGGTGCTAGCGAGCAATGTAATTATTTCTTGTTAGTAGACACTAGGTGGCTGTGTACCAGGTGTCGTCCAGTTGTTTGAGTCGTGCACTCTCGGCGCTACCATCTTCAATCTCGCGTACATAGCTCAACACTATCGTCAACATGTAGAACCAGATCACTGAAAAAAATATGAATTCTGTGTTAATCTTAACAACAGTTAAAAACAAGCAAGCAGCTGATTTCACGGAGGCATTTACCTACAATAAATCATTTATGAAAAGTCTGGTATTAGGTCTGTTTCTTTATTTAATTTGAAGAATAATTACCGTAAAGATCTGCTGTTACGAGTAAATTTACTGTTTACAAACTCATGGGCGCAACCACGGCTTCCCCTGGAAGTGATACTCACGTATATTGAGGAACTGCGCGGCGGCCATGAGTAGCGCGTCGTGGTCGATCTCAGTGAGAAGCAGCGCACTGCCCACTACGAACAACAACACCAGCACCGCCAGCTGCACCGCCTTGAATACCACCCACGGACGTATCATCCACGGCTTCTCCTGGAAGTGATACTCACTCACGTATATTGAGGAACTGCGCGGCGGCCATGAGTAGCGCGTCGTGGTCGATCTCAGTGAGAAGCAGCGCACTGCCCACTACGAACAACAACACCAGCACCGCCAGCTGCACCGCCTTGAATACCACCCACGGACGTATCATCCACGGCTTCTCCTGGAAGTGATACTCACTCACGTATATTGAGGAACTGCGCGGCGGCCATGAGTAGCGCGTCGTGGTCGATCTCAGTGAGAAGCAGCGCACTGCCCACTACGAACAACAACACCAGCACCGCCAGCTGCACCGCCTTGAATACCACCCACGGACGTATCATCCACGGCTTCTCCTGGAAGTGATACTCACTCACGTATATTGAGGAACTGCGCGGCGGCCATGAGTAGCGCGTCGTGGTCGATCTCAGTGAGAAGCAGCGCACTGCCCACTACGAACAACAACACCAGCACCGCCAGCTGCACCGCCTTGAATACCACCCACGGACGTATCATCCACGGCTTCTCCTGGAAGTGATACTCACTCACGTATATTGAGGAACTGCGCGGCGGCCATGAGTAGCGCGTCGTGGTCGATCTCAGTGAGAAGCAGCGCACTGCCCACTACGAACAACAACACCAGCACCGCCAGCTGCACCGCCTTGAATACCACCCACGGACGTATCATCCACGGCTTCTCCTGGAAGTGATACTCACGTATATTGAGGAACTGCGCGGCGGCCATGAGTAGCGCGTCGTGGTCGATCTCAGTGAGAAGCAGCGCACTGCCCACTACGAACAACAACACCAGCACCGCCAGCTGCACCGCCTTGAATACCACCCACGGACGTATCATCCACGGCTTCTCCTGGAAGGAAACCAAAAGAAAATTGGTATCAAAAAAGCTTAAGACATCACCCACGAAGGTGTCATCCAAACGTCATCATCATTATCTTATCATCGTAATGTGTTGGGGCGTGACGTGCAGTCCTTCGAACCTGGATTTTTCTTTAGTGAAATTAATGAGTCCCAAGATAGTGAAATAGCTAATCCAGTATCTCGGTTTAATTCGGATGTTTCTACATTTAAATGGCTTTCGATACCTATACTACTTTTCTAGGTATAAATCTTTTTTCCCTCGCTTGGATGGTAGCCTAGTCAAACCTCAATAATTAAGACCATCTTCAAGCTGCTGAGGAAATATTCAAAGAAATGTTTCAGCTTACCCTGATGGCGCCGACGAGCATCAGCGCGCTGAGTGTGAGCGAGACGGCATGCGAGGCGAGCACTATAAGGAAGTAGGCGATCTGTGTCGCCCCGACCGGAGCCTGCGCGTGCGCGTCGCTCAGCTGCGCCAAGCCCAGTGACAGTGCCAGCGTTGAGTACAGCTGGAACATCGGTCCAAACATTATCGTGAGCAATTAGAAAAGTATAATCTTTGGCTTGTGAGACTTGTTTTTAGAGTTTCTAAAATTTAAAAACTCATACTGACGATGGTGACGATGCCTGTGACGATACATCCGCTGCGCAGTGACAGGCAGGCGCAGCCGCGTGCGCGCGGAATGCGCTCCAGTGACAGCGGAAATCCTGCAACACAAACATACACGCTGTATATAGTACAAGCATTCTTGATTTCAATGTATGAAAAATTTTGCAAAATTCTTGCCACACTTTGTTTCTTTTGGAATATGTTCATCATAAACAGACAGGTTGTCAGCCCATCACTTAAATTGCAATACATTAAACTCTCTTAGCACAATCAAAGGAAAAAATCCAAAAACTATATTTTTTGGGTTAGATCACAAAAAAGTATACTTTTAGTTTTCAGTTCCCTTGCAAATAATCAAACAAACGTTCATATATTTTGATTGCGAGGACTTACAAGTATGATTCTTTTACAGATTCAAGGTAGACCTCAGTATTCAGTATACATGCATTTCTGAGAAAAAGGGTGGTGACAGACAGACAGACAGACAGACAGACGGACAACCGAGTGATCCTATAAGGGTTCCTTTTTGCCTTTTGAGGTACGGAACCCTAAAAACTAGCAAAAATTACGAAAAGCACACCATCTTTAGTGGCAGATTGTGCAAAAACAAAAAAAAAAAAAAAAACATTCCAAAAGAAAAAAGTCTGGCTAGAATTTTGCCAAAATTTTATTTAGAATACTTGAATTAGTAACGGCAACGCGCATAATAATACATCTGTCTGGTATTTGCAGGCGTTCATTCATATGCTACGGTACGGTGAGCGCTTTCAATCAAGCGGGCGGTATGCTCGCTATTAAGAGGAGTGTTTACCACGACGCGACGTGCCAATCTGCACCTTTTCATACAAAAGGCGATAATGGTATTCACCACATATACCTACATGGTCCGATTCCTATAATTTTTGGAAATGATGTAGATATACTTAAAAACTAGGTATGTACGTTTCTATTTTTTAGAAATATTACAGTTATAAATAGATATGAACTCCAATAATATGCATCCTTTTTATAACTGTAATATTTCTAAAAAGTAAAAACGTACATACCTAGTTTTTAAGTATATCTACATCATTTCCAAAAATTATAGGAATCGGACTATGTTTACGGGGTGGGAACCGTTATCGCCTTTTGTGGAAAGGTGCAGCTAAAGACTACTCTTAAATATTCCGCATAAAAGAAACTTCCTATGACTAGAGGACTTGCCGCATCATATTTTATCTTTACATTCAAAAGAACCTTTAACTTCTACAAGAAGTACCGATCTTTTAAAATACACCGTGCGTTTCCCAATCACAATCACAAATACCTATTCAACTTCTTTCATTTATCTACAAAATTATTTTTATCTAAGTAAAACATATTTTTAAACAAAGTTTTTATTTGCAGGTAAAGTTACAAACGATAATAAACTGAAAAGGAAAAATAAGATAACATTTTAGTATTCTCCACTAATACATCAAGTATTTTAGATACACCTCAATAGCTTCATACGAGTATAACTACAATTAAAATAATTATTATTAAGACAAATTATTAAATTAGCAGACAGCATGATGTTTGATGTCCAGCAAGTAAAAGGCCTCATGACTAAATTAAGGACCACTTTTCCACTCACTTGAATACATTATTCAGCACTGTCACTCGCCTTGATCCAAAATATTGGTGTCTTCAGAAACACTTGACTGTTTTTTCTAACTGCTTTAATAAAGTCCTATTTTCACTGTTTGTTTGCGATGTGTCGTCTTCCCGATCACGGGTATCACTGACTTGCTATCAGTCGACTATCGCCACCGATACATTATCAGTTTAATCTGCATTATCGATTGACGACTCACTACTCATCGTCACCACTGTGCTAATCCTTTCCTGCTAATCACTCCAATGAACTAGGTGATGTGAGAATTGAAATAAAAAAGTCAACACAACAATTAAATCTGTTTATTTATCAACGCATTAACAGTTTTACATTTAGATAAATTAAGTTTATAATTACTTAAGTAACATAATAATGAGCTAATGCAGTGAGTAATGACTATAGCCCTCATTAGTGTAAATGGTATGAAGTCTGGACTCATCGTTTTTCTACTTAATTTACATGGCAATTTGTCTTCTACGTTGGCAAACTTCATTAAAACCCTAAACTAATTAGTATGTGTGTTGTATTGCATGCCCGTGCGACTCTACCACCGCCGTCTCTCCGTAACTGGAAGATACTGCAGACGGCGCGCTGTGGACCACGCTTGGTGCACTGTGTACTACGGCGGGTGCACTGTGCACCACGGCAGCTGATGCACTGTGCACAGCAGGGCCGACGGGTACAGGCACGGGATGCGGCACGCGTACCGCCACGGCTTGCGGCACCTGCACTATGTACGGCTGCGGCACGGGGATGGCGATGCCCTGAGTCACGGTGATGGGCACGGGGTGCGCGACGGGGTATGGGAAGGGCCGGTCAACGGGCACGGCCACCGGGCGCGGGACGACGTGCGCCACGGGATGCGGCACGAGCACCGGCACAGGCCGCGGGAGGTCGACCGGCACCGGCACGTGCACCGGATACGGTACTGGGCGCGCCACCGGCACCGGCACCGCCTGCGGTACCGGCAGCGCCACGCGGTGCTGATATTCCGCGTACGAATGCCGCGTCGGGATGTGCGCGTGCGCCTCCTCGCTGCTCCACGCTGCGTGCGCGCAAAGGAACATCACCAACAACGTCTGGAAACAACACATTTATATTACTGTAGAAATATCATCATCACTTAGCGACCAATTAATAGTGGGTTTTCAATACCTATAATATTTTAGTATTTTTTTAATTTTACATTACAGGATGAACTTTATCAACTACTTACGGAATGAGATCGAAGCATTTTTATGTTTAATAATTTTAAAAAAAAATTGATAGTTTAGTAGAGCGTATGTAACGTTAGAGTGTATCAGGGAAAGTGTGCTTGTCGGTGCAGGAAAACGAGTGTTATATATAACACGCGTTCCGGAACTGACATTGCCACCCTATATACCTGCGAAGAAAGCTGCCAAGGATATATGAGGAGCTGATACAACAAACACTTTTATAAAGTAATCTCATATCGGTAGATTTTAATTTAAGGACAACGTTAAATAGTAAGGAGCCTAAACAATATTACCCTATGGTAGCATTCTTCTGTTCTGATTCTGAGTGTTTGGTTAGAAAATGCTCTTATCTATAGTTGGTAATGTATGGGTGAGGTTAAAATACTGTCATAATTAATAATTCACCATTAATTTTGAACTTCTTCTTCTTCTTCTTAGCGTGTCGATTGCAGACACTACACTGTTGCAGCCCAGAATTTGGCCACGTTAACGGCATTATTAGCCGCTGTCATGAGGTATTCCTGCGTGCAGGTGTAGGGACACGCAGGGCACGATGTTAAGTGTTCCATCGTTTAAACTGCACCGCACAAATAGTTCATATCACAATCACCTAAAAATCCCCAACTGACCATGTTCCGACCGGTCTGGGTCCGGAGTCTATTTAGAGACTTCCAAACCAACCATGGTAAATCATGTCCAGTGGGAAGGCTTTCTGATATCGGGACGAAGGGTGTTGGTAAGCTTACTTTGTCCTGCCAAAGGTTACACCTCGCTTTCTTGGGTTCTACTGATAGAGGACACACTTTATAAAACTATTTCGACGTTGTTTTTGAACTGAAGAATGCTCTTCCACAAGGCAGTAGTCTGGGGCCCTTACTATTTAATGTTTACGAATAAGTTGTACTAACGATTAGACTCGTTGCTGTATTATAGAAAACAAAACATTTATGCTGATAACCATAATGGTTTACTATAACCTATGCCTATTTGTAGTTTTGATTGATCAGTCAAGTCATAATAGCTACAAACAATTTATAATTTTAGAACAGCAAGTTTTTCTGATAAAATTGCGCTTGATCAATTACCTACCCGTATAAGTGAATAATGGACCCGATTCGTAACCATCCCGACTTAACTAAATCTCAACTAAAATTATTGTCATCCCATTCTGTTCTCTCATGATAGAAAGTGACAGGTATGGACTTATATTAGTTAAGTCGCGTATTTTGCAACCACGGTTTGCTACCAATAAACGGACATTTGCGTCATACGCATCGCTTATCTCAGCATTCTCAGCTGGTATTCGAATCAATTTATTAGACGTTACTTCATCGCGTGCAGTTTCTGTTCACAATTGCGACGTCGCACAATCGGCAGCGCGGCTCGTAAATATCAGCGGGATTGGAAGGGCCGGTGCCGGTCGCAGTCGCAGGCAGTCGCAGGCAGTCGCCGGGCGACGGTCGCTCCCAGTTCCCACACACCGCAACAGACGCGTATCTAGATCCCACAATAAACAACCTATCGGCCAATTTAAGCGCAAGCAGATCTGCTCCTTAGCGTCCAGGGTTACAGTCAACTTTGCCTCTGCCATTGGTGACTCACCGAGGTGCTCCGATGCTCTACTTTCCACGGAGTAGGTACACCACCAAGGACTAGCGCCGTTTAATAATAATAATTGTGCAATTTACATGTTCCCGTTGATCAGTAGTCTCCGGTAAAGGCAACAGCTGAGACCTTTTCAAACAGAACTTGAATTGTACTTAGTTGTTCGAGTTTACCTCAAAAGGCATAATATATGTGTTTAGAAAAGATCATTTTGATGGTACTTTAAACAAAATTTTAACTTAAACCTATGGTTAAGTCAATAGGTAGAGTAACATGGTTTGTTCACATTTCCCTGTATCTCGTTATCACGTAAGTCACGTTATCCGTCTCATCTATCGTCCTGCCAAATTTCATCAAATTCGGTTCAGCCGTTTAGGCGTGAAAGGGCAACAAACAGACAAAGTTACATTCACATTTATAATATTAGTATGGATGGGTCCAATGCCTTCTTGTACCTACCTGATAATAGGTGGATTACTTAGATAAACAAGGTTGAATCTCATTAAGCAAACTTTGTGCCCCCTTTTGTTTCTGGAAACTTTTTAGCTCTTTTCTTAGTGCTTTTCAGAATAATAATTATATACATACCCAGTTGTCCACCTGACACGTGTTGTGATTGTGAGCATGCGAGTGACGCGCGCTATGCGTCGCATGCACACGCACAGCCCGCGCTATGCGTCGCACGCACAGCCCGCGCGCGCGCCGCGGTGACACAACTTCACATTTTATTTCACACCCGCCTACACCAGCGCAGCATCTACGCCTGCCTGCAGGATTCCGTCACATGTTATAGGTACCTATTACCTTTAAAGTGGTTAGTTAGCCAATTCTTAATGCAACTTTCTAAAGCTTCAAAAGCTTTAGTGTTATCTGATCACTTTCATCACTGCTTTTCATATCATATACGTCCCTACGGATGAGTAGGTACCAACTACGAGCCTAGCGTGAATTAGGAGGACTTTGGTATTGATGATGATGATGATGATACCTACTTACTTTAAGTTTAGAAATTAAAGAATCGAGATCTAAATGATTTATTAATTCTTCTTAGCGAGTGGATTTTTGAGTCGAACAACGACCCGATAAACCCTGGTGTCAGAGTTTTCAAACAGCCTAGTAGCACAGCTATAGGCCTCTGACATGGTTTTCAGTATCGACCACTATCAAAGACAGCGACCGGGACCGACGGCTTAACGTGCCCTCCGAAGCACGGAATCTTTTTTCTTTTCGGACAATCAGGTGATTCAGCCTGCAATGTCCTAACCAAACTGGGGAAAACCTTACAAAGTGATAAATTGACACATATCAACTTTGTGTTCCCCCCCTGGGAATCGAACCCAGGACCTCCGGATCGTAAGCCCACAGCTTAGACCACTAGACCACAGAGGCAGTTAATAAAGAATAACTATGTTACAGAAAAGAAAAACGTCAAAATTAATTTAGAGAAACTGTTTTATTAACAATAGATCGTTGTGTTTAATCATAAGTCATCGTTCTATTTTATTACGGGGTGTGTTACTTATGTTATGTTATGAATGTATAATATTAGAAATAACTATGCTGATATGGTGGATGAAGTATCCTGGTCAGTATTAAACCTGCATAACACAATTTAGTGCCTAATGGTCCTTCTACCGGTCCTACATTATATCACAAGCATACTGCAATAGTTTAGGCTAGGTTAGTTATGATTATCTATGAGTATAAATCTAAACTCTAGAAAGTTTTCTACGCGTTTTGAATATCAGGTCTGTAATAACAAAGGGTGATATCATTATGATTGTTCATCAATACGTCATGCATATTACAATCTTACATTTTAGTCATCGATAGAGGCTGCTTCCAAAGCGAGAGAAAAGTAGCGTCCTTATTATTTGAAGAAAAAAGTAACTCACGTGGGAAAATGAATGTAGATATTAGAATCCCATTCTAAAGAAATAGAAGATAGCCTTTGTATATTTGCACAAGCTATATATACATTTTATTATAATTCTTGTAGATGTAGAGACAACTAAAAAGAGGCGTCCCAGAAAATTTGTAACATTTATTATATCATATCTGCCCCTGTAGCATGCAGCCGCGATAAGGCCGTGATAGCCATTTTATCACACATTTTATCGCATCTATCTGTCAAAATGTATGGGAGTTAGACAGATATGCTACAGGGGCAGGGCGCCCGCCGCGCTCATAGGTAATCTGTGATATCAGGCTGTCACCTACTTTGCAAAATGACATTGGCCCTGATTCCACGAAAACATGACTAAACTAAAATAAAACCATATCTCCCATTTTGTGCCATGATTGTTCTCAAAAATGGACGGCATTACGGACGAACTAATTATAATCCTGTCAAATCAAAAATCTATGGATAATAAATAATCGTGGTGTGGAAGGGTATCGACCACAATCCTTTGAAATTTCTAAACGAATTGTTAATGACAGTATCAAAATTAGTTCGTCTATAATAGTGCTGCCTCCTTCTGTTCACTCAAGACATTAGTTGAATGGAGCGGCGAGTGGTGCGTGCGCAGGCGCTGCTGCCGGTAGACGATGAGACGACACGTGCAGTGAAAGGTCAGGGATGCGTCGATTGCTGAATATGTAAATATACACATTTACATCTTTAGAGTAAAGTCGGTAATTGAGCAAATGAATTTCATTCTAAGTGCGAAAGATTTCGTTTCAGTTTTTTTATTTTTCATTTACCTTCTTTAGTACCTTATGTTTAGTGTACGTACACCTTTCGTAGTTTTCCTTCCCAATATATCTGCCTGCCGTACAATATTATAAAATGCCACTTTTGCAAGAGACGTAACTGGCTCGCACCATGTATGGGGTGTAATGGTGGTCGTAGTTTGTGGAGTAAGGACCGCGCGGTTACGTGTCTCTGGACTAGTTTTTACCCATCTCGAATGTCGTCCAGTAGCTGACCACACCCAACGAGAAACGAGTCAACAAGCAGCCATAGATGACAATATTGTAACCAAAAAGTAATGCAAAGATGACCACGGTCGGTGGTGATCCGTGTCACAATCACAACTGAGCTGTCTTTAATACCCATAATAAATAGGACTGTAAATGTAAAAATAAATAAAAAAAATAATGCAACTAAGTAATAAATAATTGTCATCTTTGCGCTGACAAAATTAAAAAAGTTACAATAAAATATTGAAAAACAGCTGTCAAAGTTTTTCTGTTTATGCGCATGTGGAGGGCATTATTGGACAAATAGTATCTCATTTTTCTTGAAGCTAGATCAATAATGAAACTGACACTCACAACACCTTCTCATCTAGGGAAGGTGCGCCTGCGCAGTGCACGTCGCTCGCACTCGGGAAATTGGAGGAAAACGTCGCCGCCTTGTTAGCACCTCACGACACGGACCGCATTCCACACATTCCACACACACACACGACGCACCCGCGCCTGTACTAGAATTCTACGTAATATGCCTCCAATCGCAAGAACTTATTGACTAACTGAACTCTTTTGCCCGTGCATCTAAATAAATTTTATATTTTTTAATCCTTAAATATAATTCCTTGTTGCTATGCATGCCAAAATGCACTAAAAGATCTTATGCAATCGATACATGCAATAAACTTGACTATGAAGCAATATCACGCGAACTTGAACAGCTTGACATGTCTCCTGTGTATGATTGTCCCGACGCTAATAAAGCCATGGACTATTTTGTTTCGTCATTGTCTAGGATTATAAAAGCCAACACAAAAACAATTGTTTTACCCAAACGCAGAAAAATCATAAAGCCATGGATAACTCCAGGGCTTTTACGTTGCATAAAAAACCGCGATAAAATGCACAAAAAGGCCTCGAAAAACCCCGATAATTCTATTCTTAAAATAACCTATCAGCGTTATAGAAATTTTTGTAACAAATTGCTTAATAAACTGAAACGACAGTACGAAAAATCAGAAATTGAAAATGCAGCACATGACAAAAAAAGGCTTTGGCAAGTTATCAAACGTATCACCCACATGAGTCATAAGATATCGTCTGCTAGCGCACTTATTGCAGACTCAGCTAAGTCAATGGAGGCGGTCAACTCAGCAAATTCTTTCTTTGCGAACATTGGCAAAACCCTTGCAGAGAAAGTTCAACCTAGTCAGCAACAAAATAATGATGCGATCCTTTCAAGTCTAGTTTCTCCGATTCACTCCTTTGGTTTAATAGATACCGATGAAGAAGAGGTTGAAAGAATTATTATGTCCTTAAAATCCAACTGTTCAGCCGGCTTTGACAATATTTCTACCAAATTTATTAAACAATATAAAAAATATCTGACACCACACTTAACGTATCTGATTAACCTTTGTTTTTTATCAGGAATATTCCCTAGTATTCTAAAAACTGCTGTTGTCGTACCTATCCATAAAAGTGGGGATAAAGCATGCGTCAACAATTACCGCCCTATTGCTATATTGCCCTCATTCTCTAAAATATTGGAACGTATCATTTACAAACGGCTTGTTCAATATCTAGAGAAAAAATGTTTATTATCTGATGCACAGTTTGGCTTTAGATCTGGCCTATCTACAGATGACGCCGTACACGAATTAACTGACTTTGTTGCCCGACAGTTATACTCCAGTAAAAAGTGCTTAGCTATATATTTGGACCTTGCCAAAGCTTTTGACACTGTAAATATTCCCATTCTTTTAAAAAAGCTGGAAACACTTGGTATCCGAGGACTACAACTAGATCTATTCAAAAGTTATCTGTCTGGTAGGACCCAACGTGTAAAAATTGATAACATCCTGAGCGAAGAACAGTTAATTGAATTTGGGGTTCCTCAGGGTTCTATTTTGGGACCAGTCCTGTTTTTGACCTATATTAATGACCTATGTAACCTTCCTCTTCCAAATGGAAAAATTATCTCCTACGCAGACGATACGGCGCTCCTTTTTACTGCAGATAGCTGGAACAATCTTTTCCGTCATGCGCAGGCTGGTTTTAATTTAGTGACCCAGTGGCTCTCAGTAAATGGGCTTACTTTAAACTCTGATAAGACTAAATATATGACCTTTTCCTATACTTCTGCTACGCAACCAGACCCGGACCTATTCTTCATTAACGCTCACATCTGCTCACCCCTTCCCCGGAACAGATTATCCTGTAACTGCCCCAAGCTCAGTAAGACTGATTCGATCAAATACCTAGGTATAATAATTGATCAACACATTACTTTTAAGACACACATCGAAGTTTTATCAGGCAGAATCCGGAAATTAATTTATCTCTTTAAAAATCTTCGACATGCAGCAAGTAATAAACTCCTTAAGACCGTTTACCTTGCGCTATGTCAGTCTCTCTTGACATATTGTATCATATCCTGGGGTGGTGCATACAAAACCTTCATGATCCAACTTGAAAGAGCACAAAGAGCAGTTCTCAAGGTCAGCACATTCCGCCCATTCCGCTACCCAACGGCCCAGCTCCTTACCGAATTTGACGTACTCTCCGTGCGAAAACTTTTTATTTTGCAAACCATTATCAAACAGCACCTTATGACTACTTATGACCCAGATAAAGCAAACAATCGTAGGGGTTTTGTCTGTGTTAGAGACCAG
The DNA here is from genome assembly GCA_029255725.1 of Scrobipalpa atriplicella. NCBI lineage: Eukaryota > Metazoa > Arthropoda > Insecta > Lepidoptera > Gelechiidae > Scrobipalpa > Scrobipalpa atriplicella. Next base: position 37,268 of record JARACY010002667.1, read on the forward strand.
GTGTTCCATTTTGAAAATACAGCAAGATTTTTCTGCTATCTCGGCCCTTATCTTTACAATAAAATAAATACTGAATTATCTATATATGAAAAACGTAGTTCAGAATGTAAGAAAATTGCAACAAAATGGCTAAAATCCAAAGACTATGAAGGGACAGAAAACCTACTGACTGTAACTAAATAATAAGCTAATCAGGCACAACCAGATATTGATGACTATATGTTAGCATACCTACCGTTTGTTATTTAATTAATTATATTATATTAGCTTAGCATTAGAGTACATTTTCCTAGTAATTTAGGTTCCTAAGATACAAGTACTTACTTTACATAAGTACTTAGTTTAGGCACCTTAATATAATTATTATTTAGATAATTAGTGCATATACAGTTTTGTAATCAATTGAGTAATGTGCTTACTATGGCATAAATTGTATTGTTTTGTTTGATTCTACCTAACCTACGCATACTTAACATAGCTACTTACTTATACTACCTATGTATCTAACCTACAACTAAGAACACATACTAATATAATAATGACCATGTAATCTGAATAATAATAAATGAATTTGAATTTGAATTATGACGTACAGGAAATCTTGATGCGCGAAATTTAACCCTTGTTACCTTTAGAATGACGAAAGCGTTCGACGTTTTAGAAAAAGAATATAACTGTGTAGACGGAATTTCAATACAAATTTTCATCCCCTATTTAACCCTTAGGGGTGGAAAATACAAAAAGACTGAAACACGTATTCATTATTTTTTAATCATTAGCCTAAATACAAAGTTTGAAGATCCTACCTTCAAAATTGACGCACTTTCATTCAAACTTTGTATTTAGGCTAATGATTAAAAAATAATGAATACGTGTTTCAGTCTTTTTGTATTTTCCACCCCTAAGGGTTAAATAGGGGATGAAAATTTGTATTGAAATTCCGTCTACACAGTTATATTCTTTTTCTAAAACGTCGAACGCTTTCGTCATTCTAAAGGTAACAAGGGTTAAATTTCGCGCATCAAGATTTCCTGTACGTCATAATTCAAATTCAAATTCATTTATTATTATTCAGATTACATGGTCATTATTATATTAGTATGTGTTCTTAGTTGTAGGTTAGATACATAGGTAGTATAAGTAAGTAGCTATGTTAAGTATGCGTAGGTTAGGTAGAATCAAACAAAACAATACAATTTATGCCATAGTAAGCACATTACTCAATTGATTACAAAACTGTATATGCACTAATTATCTAAATAATAATTATATTAAGGTGCCTAAACTAAGTACTTATGTAAAGTAAGTACTTGTATCTTAGGAACCTAAATTACTAGGAAAATGTACTCTAATGCTAAGCTAATATAATATAATTAATTAAATAACAAACGGTAGGTATGCTAACATATAGTCATCAATATCTGGTTGTGCCTGATTAGCTTATTATTTAGTTACAGTCAGTAGGTTTTCTGTCCCTTCATAGTCTTTGGATTTTAGCCATTTTGTTGCAATTTTCTTACATTCTGAACTACGTTTTTCATATATAGATAATTCAGTATTTATTTTATTGTAAAGATAAGGGCCGAGATAGCAGAAAAATCTTGCTGTATTTTCAAAATGGAACACCTGGTCTCTAACACAGACAAAACCCCTACGATTGTTTGCTTTATCTGGGTCATAAGTAGTCATAAGGTGCTGTTTGATAATGGTTTGCAAAATAAAAAGTTTTCGCACGGAGAGTACGTCAAATTCGGTAAGGAGCTGGGCCGTTGGGTAGCGGAATGGGCGGAATGTGCTGACCTTGAGAACTGCTCTTTGTGCTCTTTCAAGTTGGATCATGAAGGTTTTGTATGCACCACCCCAGGATATGATACAATATGTCAAGAGAGACTGACATAGCGCAAGGTAAACGGTCTTAAGGAGTTTATTACTTGCTGCATGTCGAAGATTTTTAAAGAGATAAATTAATTTCCGGATTCTGCCTGATAAAACTTCGATGTGTGTCTTAAAAGTAATGTGTTGATCAATTATTATACCTAGGTATTTGATCGAATCAGTCTTACTGAGCTTGGGGCAGTTACAGGATAATCTGTTCCGGGGAAGGGGTGAGCAGATGTGAGCGTTAATGAAGAATAGGTCCGGGTCTGGTTGCGTAGCAGAAGTATAGGAAAAGGTCATATATTTAGTCTTATCAGAGTTTAAAGTAAGCCCATTTACTGAGAGCCACTGGGTCACTAAATTAAAACCAGCCTGCGCATGACGGAAAAGATTGTTCCAGCTATCTGCAGTAAAAAGGAGCGCCGTATCGTCTGCGTAGGAGATAATTTTTCCATTTGGAAGAGGAAGGTTACATAGGTCATTAATATAGGTCAAAAACAGGACTGGTCCCAAAATAGAACCCTGAGGAACCCCAAATTCAATTAACTGTTCTTCGCTCAGGATGTTATCAATTTTTACACGTTGGGTCCTACCAGACAGATAACTTTTGAATAGATCTAGTTGTAGTCCTCGGATACCAAGTGTTTCCAGCTTTTTTAAAAGAATGGGAATATTTACAGTGTCAAAAGCTTTGGCAAGGTCCAAATATATAGCTAAGCACTTTTTACTGGAGTATAACTGTCGGGCAACAAAGTCAGTTAATTCGTGTACGGCGTCATCTGTAGATAGGCCAGATCTAAAGCCAAACTGTGCATCAGATAATAAACATTTTTTCTCTAGATATTGAACAAGCCGTTTGTAAATGATACGTTCCAATATTTTAGAGAATGAGGGCAATATAGCAATAGGGCGGTAATTGTTGACGCATGCTTTATCCCCACTTTTATGGATAGGTACGACAACAGCAGTTTTTAGAATACTAGGGAATATTCCTGATAAAAAACAAAGGTTAATCAGATACGTTAAGTGTGGTGTCAGATATTTTTTATATTGTTTAATAAATTTGGTAGAAATATTGTCAAAGCCGGCTGAACAGTTGGATTTTAAGGACATAATAATTCTTTCAACCTCTTCTTCATCGGTATCTATTAAACCAAAGGAGTGAATCGGAGAAACTAGACTT